>SZWC01012402.1:67600-86418 GCA_023375785.1 Penium margaritaceum | reverse complement strand
GGTTGCGGAGTGGTGCGATCTGGTTGCGGAGTGGTGGGAACTGGTTGCGGAGTGGTGCGAACTGGTTGCGAAATGGTGCGAACTGGTTGCGAAGTGGTGCAAACTGGCTGCGGATTGGTTCAAACTGGTTGCAGAGTGGTGGGAACTGGTTGCGGAGTGGTGCGAACTGGTTGTAGAGTGGTGCGAACTGGTTGCAGAGTGGTGCGAACTGGTTGTGGAGTGGTGTGAACTGGTTGCAGAGTGGTGCGAAGTGGTTGCAGAGTGGTGTGAACTGGTTGCAGAGTGGTGCAAACTGGTTGCAGAGTGGTGTGAACTAGGTGCGGAGTTGTGTGAACTGGTTGCGGAGTGGTGCAATCTCGTTGCGGAGTGGTGTGAACTGGTTCAGGAGTGGTTGATGCCCCCAATTTTGCCTCGCAATGCTCTTCTTCCGCGCTCTCTGGTTCCGCGCCGGGTCTGCTTCACGTTTCTGCCGTCTCTCGGTTCCGCGGTGCACTTGTTCACTGGCCCTCCGCTGCTTCTCCTGGTATTCCGCGAATGCCTCCCACCATCAGGATCCCGCGCGTGGGTAGTGCTCCGCGGCTCACTCCTTGCCGGCACGAGAGTCTGCCACCTCGTGGCCTCTGACTGCTCTGTCCGCGGAACCCCATTCCGTGGCCGTGCGCAAGGCCGCGCTGCCGCCGGCACCACGCTTCACCCTACTTGCGTTCCTTGGTTGTTGACAGTTCCTTGCGGAATCCTTTTTGGATCCAAGATCAGAAGTGGAGCGACTAGTAGCACATACACACATTCGGAGGAGAAGATTTCGTTCTCCGCGGAATGCCTTCACGGAGAGCACTCTTCTTTAGACGGGGGCGGATCTCAGAAAGGAAGCGGGAGTGGAAGTAGGAACTTGATGGATAAATGCGCGGATAAATGATACATGAGGTGGTGGTCTAGATCTGAATGAGTCAGGACTTAATTCTTTCAACTGGAAATGACACTTGCATCAAGTCAGCCAATACAAGGTCAGATCAAGATCATGTTACACGGTTTCCTCCGCTACACAGCTACTTTATCATCACCCAACCTAGCTCTCTAAGTCTCTTCCTACAATACTCTTTCCTCTGCTTCAGACTCCGCGCGGTGCGTTACGCGCACTGCAGGTCTCATCCTCGATCACACAACAGACTACTTCTTCTTTATTTCTCTGCCCTACTACTACTTCTTCCTTCACTCCGCGGCTTGGGTGCGTGCGGTCTTGTGTTCTTCCTTGAATCTCCGTCTTCGCGCGGTGCGTCCTCCCGGCCCTCCTCCTTGATCACCGCTGCCAACCCTGGGCTCTCATTGGCCGAGCTCCTGCCGCCCTCTTCCAGACATCCGGTTCTCCCGATGAATATCTTGCACGTCTGACGCTCCTGCTTCACTCCCACCTCTCCGCGGCTCGGGACATGTTCTCTTTCCACCGCGGACTCTCATCCCTGACTATCCCGCCTCTTTTCGCCTCCTCCGCGACAATCGCTTCAAATAGCCGTAGAGAAGCCGCCGTTGATTATTTGTTCCTTGGCGGCAGCTTTTCCCGCCTGTCCTCCTCCACCGCCACTGGATTCCGCACCACCCCATGCTCTACCGCAACCTCATTGCGGGAGCCAGCATCCCTTGCGCGTCCTCCGGTGCTCCGCGGCCTTCCTTTCATCCTCCTCTGCGGATTTGTGGTCGCGGCCACCTCTTTCCGCGGGCTTGTGGGTCGCGGCGACTTCCTTCCGCGGATCCGCCTTCTTCCCAACGGAGATGCGCTGGATCTCCTCTTGACACTGATGCCCCCAACCCCCCCTTTTCAAGACTCTGTCCCAGAGTCCCGTCAACGTAGCAGGCGCGTGAACTTCCCTTGAGGACCCGGCCGCTGCCATTGTTCGCAAGGGCGGCAGTACGTCTCCACCTCCCCGCCCTCTCGTTGGTATCTTGCGGAGCACTCCTGATGCACGTATAGATGGCACCCCTCGCACCGGGCTCCTGTAGTGATGTCCTCTGCGCCCAGTCTTCTTTTGCAGGTAGAGCAGTGTGGGATCCGTTCATACGTCCTGCAACTGGTGCAACAATACACCATCTGCCCCTCCTCATTCCTTCCCACCTCTGTGGCACACTGCGCATGGGCCCATCCTCCGCAATGCTCACAGTGGCATTCCATCCCTGTGACGATCCCCATGCATCCGTTTCCGCAGCAATGCAGCCCCGAATTTTCTGCCCCCCAATCCTCTTTTGTGGGCTGAGCGAGGCAACGGTGACAGGTCCACACTCCTTCCTTACCCCTCTTGCCGCACCGCTGGTGGCACATCTTCAGGCACATGCCACATCCCTTCCCAAACTCCGCCATCCCTTCCCGGCAGGCAGCGCATGTAGGTTCTCTGGTCTCCGAAATGAAGCTGAGGTAGCAGTCCATCTCAAGGAGCTCATTGCCCACACATTGGTGACGTTGGTCCTTCCAGGCGGAGCTGCCCATCACCAGGCATTCGCGGTGGGCAGGCCACATGCAGACAGCACCCCTTCCTCCATCCTGCACCGTCTTCAGGCATGTGGGACATGCCACAGATTGATGCCCTTCCTCTCCCGGTACCTCCTCTTCCTCTTCCGATTCTTCCTCTTCCTCCTCATTCACTCGGGGTGCCTTGCAGACACCTCATCGCTTTTTGATCTCTTCTCTGCACCTTCTGCACACCGCAGCCCCACTTCGCCCTCCGCGCTCATCACGAGGTGGCGCCAGGCAGCCAGTGCAGATTTTGCGGAGGCGTCCGCCACAATCCTGCACTGCCACTCCCCACCATTGGCCGCATTAGGCACACTTCTTCTCCTCCAGCTCCTTCTGCCTTCTCTCTTCTGCCGCGACCCCTCCCTCCGCCTGCCACTGCCTCATCTTGGCTCCGAAAACCGTGCGCGGACCTTTCCTTCGCTCAGGGGACCCCTCCTCTTCTTCCTCTTCTTCCTCCTCTTCCTCCTCCTCCTCTGGGTCCCACCTTCCGCGGGGTGGTGCTCCCCCAGCGTCGGGTCCCGCTCCTTCTTCCTCCTCCCACTCCTTCGCGGCTTCCTCCTCAGCTGCCTCCCTCAGGCACTGCAAGCAGGTGCGGTTTCATCCAATGCAGGTTTTGGAGGTTCCGCCGGCATACTGGTGTGCGGGATTTCTGCACACCTGGCACACCACCTTTAGATGTGGCTCAGCAGGGAGATTCTCTCTGCACCATACGTACGGGCCCGTGTAGCTGGCCAGGGTCTTGGGGCTCATCGGCACCCTAGTCCGTGCTGGTGCTTTCTGGGATGGCTCCTGGGCCACCTCCGTTGAGGTTTGCTCGGGTTGTCGCTCGAGCCTACCTTCACACTCCTCCCTTTTCCTCCGTTCCTGCTGCTCCCTCTGTTCCTGCCGCCTCTCCTCCCACTGCTCCAGCTGCTGCCCCCGCCACGGCTGCTCTCACTGTGGTTCCTCCTTCACCTCCTCCGCGGCCAGTTCGCGGACATCAGACTCTTCCTCCTGCACCTCCTCTGGTTCTTGGCTCCATTCCTGCTCCTGCTGTGATACCTGCTCTTCACAGACGTCCAGCACCTCCTCCGCTCTCCATCCCCGTGAGCCCTTCCGCTGTCCCAGAGGCGGTAAGCAACCTCCCGTCCCGGGGATGTGCGTTTGCCACGCTGGTGGCAGCAGCACAAACTCCGTGGCCGGATAACTGCGGTCGCTGAACCCTTCCAGCCCCTCCAACCACACTTTCCCTGCCTCGACGCTGGCCACACGGTACACCTCCCGCGGCTCTCCGGCCTCTTACCCCGCATTGGGGAAGGGGCGGAGATACACCAAGTGGCCCTCTTTGATGGGCCCATGGTTCAGCCGTCGGTTGGCTGCATCACATCCATGCCATGCAGCGGCAGAACCCCTCAACCGCGCCTCTGCTTGCATGGCCTTCGTCCTTTCACAACGCTCGTGGAACCATTCCGCGACCTCCCTGTCCTTCTCCTCCTCCGAGCGCTTCCCTTGTTCCTCCGGAGCAAGTGGTAGTCTCAGCAGCTTCTGGGGCATGCCCATCGCCGGCCGCGGTGGCTGACCAAAGAGCAGCATGTGGGGTGAGAAGGAGGTTGCACGGCTGGGTGTTGTGTTGATGAAGTGCGCCGTCTTCTTCAGCTTCTCTACCCAGCTGCTGCCCTTCACGGTGGCCACTGCTCGCTCCAGTATCTCATGCACTCGCTCCACTTGCCCCTGGGGTTCTGGCCTGTACCGCCCGGAGTGTACGTGGCGGACCCCCCATTCCTCCAGCTCCTCTCTGAAGACCCCCGTGAATTCGGTGCCGTTGTCGCTGTGCACCACGCTACATCCACCAAAGTAGTAAAAGATCTCCTCGCGGATGAACTTTGCCGCGGTGACAAAGCTCTTGTTGGGCACAGCGCGGACCCAGAGGAACTTTGTGAAGTGGTGCACCGCTGCGATCCAGTACTGGTTCCCTTGGTCGCGGTGCGCGCGGGGGCCGTGGAAGTCGATGATGATCTTCTCCAGTGGCTCCATGATGGGGGAGGGTTGGAACAGCGGCTGGTCCCGTGGTGTGGTCTTCCGCGCTCGCTCGCAGGGGGCGCAGTGCTGCACCACCTCCTTGATGAGAGCCGCCAGATTCGGTACATGGATGATGGGCGTCAGGCGGTCCTTCAGCGCCTGCGTGCCGGTGTGGTGATGGCGGTGGTAGGCCTCCACCACCACCCTCTGCACCGTGGGGGGGGGCACCCACAAGACGCGCGGAGTTAGTTTCCAAAGGCGGCCATCCTCCCATGCATAATGCTTGCACAGACGGGCCAGGACATCCTTCTTCCTCCGGTCGAACTCCATGCCCAGCCGTGTTTCCAGATCCGCGTACACCTTCTGCGCCTCCGCCTTCTGCTGCTCCTTGCTGCTGGCACGGAGAAGGATGTGGGCGGTCTGCCAGATCCGCTAGTCCTGCGTCTCCATGGGCCCCTTCCTCCCCGCTTTTTCTGCCCCTGCTTCCCCCGGCTTTTGTTTTGTCTCCGGCACTCTTACCTGCAGTCCGCGCGCTCGCCTCCCATCCTGCTTCGCCTTCATCGCCTCAAACTTTTTACGGTTGTCCTCGTCGTAGACTGGCGGCTCTCTGTCCCAGGAATCGGGTGGAGGGAACAGCCGAAGGATTCCAACTGCTCAAAGTTCCCCTTTGTCCCACTGGTCTCGAAGCCTTGTCTCAGTGGGGCCACTTGGTCATCTGCCGCGTCCGCCAATACGGTGCAGCTCAATCACCTCGTCCCTTCTCTGCGGGGCCGCTCCCGGGCCCGTAGTAGTCCTTGGCTGCGTGTGATGGGCTGCTCCTCTCCTGACTCTCCTGGTGATTCACTGACTCGGAGACCACCATCATCGCCGCCTCCTTCTCCGTACGTCCTCTCTTTTCTGCCCCCTTGCGGACGGCTGCTGCAGCGGTTTCCCCTAAGAAAGGCCGCAGTGAGGCCGGCACCATTTCCACCGGCATCTGGACCTTGCGGAAGACTGCCATCAGGAGCTCTGCTGCTTGCGCGGCCTCCCGCTGGGCTTGCACCAGCTGCTCCGGAGTAACGCTGGAGCTGGAGCCTTCGTGTGTTTGAGGATGTTTCTGCCTCCGTGGCTCCGCGGCCGCTGCCTCGTCCGCCTTCTGCTTTCCTTTCGAGGCGGGAGTAGTTTCCTCTGGAAAGGTTTGCTCCGGCTCTTTGCTTCGGCCGGTGTCTGCTGCCGGCGCTACTGCCCTGGTCTGGCTAACCATCGATGCTGCCTTCCGCACTACCACCGCCGCTCGGGCCTTGAGTTGTGCCTTCCGCCGGAGGGAGCCAGAAGATGGCTCCGGGCGGTGGCGCTTGGCACCAGCCTTGTGCCTCTTCACCGTCTACTCTCCTTGTTCTACTGTTACATGCCTCTCCGCTGCTCTGGCTGTCGTCGTTCCCCTTACTGTCTCTGCCGTTGTGCTGACTGCTCCTGTTCTGGCTGCCTCTACAGCTGCTTGTGTTGTTGTTTCTCCTTGTGCCTCTGTGGCTACTGCTGCCACTACCTCTGCCTCCGTCACTGCCGCCACTGCTAGTGCTACTGCTGCTACCTCTGTCGCCGCTGCCGTTGCCTCTATTGCCACTGCTGCTGCCACCTCTGCTTCCGCTACTGCTACCGCTGCTTCTGCTTCCACCATGATTTCCCCTATAAGTTGCTCTGCAGCTTCCTTATATACCTCAGCCGCCGCCTCCCGCTCCTGGGCCAATCGAGCCTCTATCACCGCGAGCTCTGTGGCCGCCCGTTCCGCCTCGGCTGCCTCCTCCTCCCATACTTTCTGCAGGCATTCTTGCATCTGCTGCAGCTGAGGGGTGGATTGAGCGTACTCACGGGCCTCTTCTACCTCCGCGTCCCTCCTGCTCTTCTCTTCTCGGCATATCTCCGCCGCCTCCTTGGCCCAGTGTCGCACCTCCTCCTGCCTGAGTCACAGTCCCTTTCCTTGCACCGCGGTCCACTGTCCTTCCACAACCATTGTCGCCACCTTGGGGCGTGGTACATTCTGGAGCGTCAGCGTCCAGCACTTCTCCATAGCCTCCATCCAGCGTCTGTCAGGCACCTGAGTGTTAGCAAGCCGCGATCTCTCCTCCTGCGGGTATTGAACATTCCACTTGGCGTAGGTGAGGTTGAGCAAGTATCCCCACCTCCACTCATCCGCCGTGCATTTTCGTCGTGGTGCCTCCGCCGATCCTGGTGTCTGGTCGTTCACGTGGTACAGAATGAGGGCTCTAGCTATCTCTTGGAGCAGATGCACGTAGCGTCTCTCCGGGCTGCTCCGCTGGTCCCTCAGCACCCTGATCCACCACACTCGAGCGACCTCCAGTGATGGATCCGGCCGCTCGGTGTCCAACAGTTCCGCGACACCTGTCATGTCACTGGCCAGCCATGGGTTGATGCTTAGGCTATCCCACAATGCCAAAACGAGGCATTCTGCGCCTGCTGTTTCCAGCAGTTGCACTTGCCTTTTGTGCAGTCCGAGGGCTAGCGCACTCGTTGCCGCTCCCTTGAGCACCACCTGCCATATCTTTCCAAACAATGAATTTGCGAATTCCGCACGGATAACGTCCTGAATCTCCGTCGGCCATTGGAGCATGACGCTCCTCACAACTTCAAGCAGCAAGGCTTCCTTGGGCTGCTCCCCGCTATCCCCCGAGCTTTCTTTGAGGTGCGTCCTTGCCCCTTCCATCACCATTCCTGTGCCCAACAGGGGGCATGCGGGTTGCCGGGTTAGGCTACCGCGCGAAGTCGGCAGCGAGTGGGAGAGCGCCGTCGTCGCCGCGGAGGGAGCTGGGGCAGTCAGTACCTGGGTCCCGTCTCGCGGGCTTGGTGTCGGTGTAGCGGTTGTTCTTGCCGTTTTTGCGTCGCTCCTGCCGCGGGCTCAGTGCGCCTAAAGGTCCGCGTTGGTGGTGTACTTGTGGCCGGGCTCTGTTGCGATGAGCCTGTCGATCTCGCCGTAGGCGGCGTGGCTTGTGCTGGTGTTCCTTCCGCGGGGCTGGACCGCGGTGGGATTGCCACTGTTGGTGTTGGGGTTCGTGTCGGGGTTGTCCTTGCGGCGGGGCTGGGCAGCGGTGAGGCCGCAGCCACTGCTGGCGTGGCCGTCACTGGTGTTGGAAGTGTTCTTGCCACAGGGCCAGGTCGGGACACGCCTGTCGCATGCATGTGTGATGCTGGTGCCCTTGCCGGTGGTGTTCTTGTCGTGGGACCCGGCCGCGGTGGGGCCGCTACCCCCACTGCTGGTGTCGGTGTCCGTGCCGGTCGGTGTCCCGTGCCCGTGTTAAGAGCAGGACGACGTAGCTGACATCGGGAGGGTCCAACCCCCCGCGACGGAGGCGCGGTCCCCGTGCCTTGCTGGCGAGCCATGTCGATGGTTCCGTGGGCGAGAGCCGAGCTCCGCGTGACCCGTTGAGTGTATCGAGTGCCTGTGAGAGCTGAGTTGAAGGTGGGTAGAGTCGGGCGGGGAGATGGTCGATGCGAAGTGAAGAGTGGAGTGAATGATCGAACGCCGAAACTCGAAATGAGACTGAGGATGCCGGCGCCGATCAATATATCCGCTTGGCGCGGCGCGAGCCAGTCCGCCGCGAGCAGGATGTCATACGTGCGGACGTCACAGACTTGGACAGTGTGTGTCGCATGTACATTTGCCACCTGCATGGGAAGGCCCGCGATCTGTCCGAGCGACGCGTCGATGTCACCGGTGGAGATAGAGAAGCGGAGTCGAGTGGGGTATGCTCGCTTGCGCTTCAGTGTCTGGTGGCGGTGCCAGGACATCAGGGATATGCTCTGTGGCATCCGGAGGTACCTGGTCAGGTTCTGGCCAGTCATGGCGCGGAAGTCGGCTCAGAGCATCCGCGTTGTGGTTGGCAGCCGCAGGCTGGTACTTTATCTTCATGTTGTAGCCCTGCAGGAGGAGTGCCCACTTGGCTAGGATGCCCTCATGGTTCTGGGTGGTGAGGAGCCATTGGAGAGCCTGATGGTCCGTGAAGACCGTGAATGGCTTGCCATTCTTTATGTAGTCGCGGAAGTGTTGGAGTGCCCGAAGGACAGCCAGGCACTCGCCTTTCACCGGCGGGTACTTCCGCTCTCCTTCGGTGAGAGCACGACTGGCGTATGCAATCACCTTCTGGGTTGGTTCCTGCACTGTCTGGGATAGGATGGCGCCCAGCCCGTCCCGCGACCAGTCAGTGGTGATGGAGAATGGGAGGTTGAAGTCGGGGAATTCGAGCATGGGTGCGGTAACTAGACGGTGCTTGATTTCCGTCCAGGCGTCCGTGCATTCTGATGTCCAGTCAAACGGCACATCCTGGTGCGTCAACTCTTAGAGTGGCTTGATGATGCGTGCGTGGTCGTGGACAAACTTCCGGTAGAAGGAGACAAAGCCCGGGAAGATTTTGACTTGTCCCGCGGAAGTGGGCTGACGCCACTCCTGCACTACCGCAATCTTCTCATGATCAGTCTTGATGCCATCCGCACTCATCACGAAGCCAAGGAACTCCATGTTCGCAGCTCCGATGGAGCACTTGGCTGCCTTGAGCTTGAGGTTAGCCTTGCGAAGGGCAGTGAAGACAGCAGCCAGGGAGGAGAACAGCTCTTTGAAGGTGTGGACCGCGACCATATTGTCGTCAATGTAGCAGTTGACATTGGGGATGCCGCGAAGGGTGGAGTCCATGACCCGCTGAAATGTCGCGCTGGCATTGCGGAGTCCAAAGGGCATGTGCGTGAACGCGTTTAGACCCTCTGGCATCGTAAATGTTGTCTTGGCAATGGAGTCTGGGTGCATGGGGACAGCATGGAAGGCAGCCTTGACGTCGAGCTTTGCGAACCATCCGCGACCCTGTTGCCCCTCCTGTATGTCGTCGATCAGTGGCATGGGGTACGCATCCTCCTCGGTTGCACGGTTGAGGTCGCGGAAGTCGATGCAAAATCGTTTGGACCCATCCGGTTTCCCCATGATGACCAAGTTGGCACACCAGGGGCTGACGATGGGGACGATCACCCCTTGCGCCTTGAGTTCCGCGAGCCTCTCTGTGATGATCTTCTCCTGCTCAGGGAGGATGCGTCGCACTTTCTGTTTTGTGGGCGCGGAATCCCTCGTGGAGATGACGTGGAAGGTTTCCACGGCCCCAAGATCAACCGCGGACCCTGCGAAGATGTCTGCAAATGCGTCCAGCAGGTCGCAGAAGTCCACCTTTTGTGTGGGGGAGAGTCATGGGTGGAGCATGTGATCCCATCGCGGTGGTGGTGGTGGTGCTGTTCCGCGGAGTGGGTAGAACTCCTCCTCCTCCTTGAGTGGAGGGCCAGCTCCAAAGACTCGTTGTCCCCTATGCCACAACCTCAGGAGGTTGGTCCATACTCCGGGCTCGGTTGGCTCTTCCGCGAGTTCCTGCCACTCGCCGGCTGTGATCTGTTCCGCGTCAGGCACATCCGCTGAGAGAGGTTGCAACCTGCTTGCTTGGGCCTGAGAGTCCTCTGCCGCAGCATCCAGGAGGGAGAAGGACTCGCCGCCGGTTACAGTTATCGCTACCCTGTCGCCGATGGTGATGGGGCAATATGCTTCCTCTCCGAATGCAGAGCTGAGTTGCATGATTCCAAGGGAGAAGAGAAGGTTGGCCTGCCGCGGCACCAAGTAATCCATGCCCAGGAGCACGTCATACATTCGGGCTTGCGTAACTTGGACGTTCACTAGTTCATGAAGGGATCCCACCTGCATGGGAAGGCCGTGAACTTCCCCGTCTCCATAGTCCATTCCGCCTGCCGAGTTGGTGAAGAGGCGGCGCGTGGGGAGGATGCGGTCTGCCCATCCGACCACCAGGAGGACGCGGAATGCCACAGTGGTGTGAGTGGCTCCCGTGTCGATGATGGCCAGGAACTTCCTTCCACAGATCCAAACCACACAGTAGGCGACCTTGTAGTGGTTGTCGTCCCGTCGCGGTGGTTCCAAGGGCTGTGGTGCCCATCCCCACTCTCCTTCCGCGAGACTCAGTGCCAACGACGTCTCAGGTATCGCACGGCGGGTGTTCTGTGTGCCGGGTGTAAGCGTGGTACAGTTGAGGGAGATACCCACAGCTTGGAGGCGTTGATTCGCCCTGGCACACTCCTCCTTCAGTCGCGGTGCAATCTCGGGATGAATTCAGAGGAACTCAAAGAAATTGACTTCCGCAATGGGGGTGGTAAAGAGGCGTTGGACGGGGTCAGTTCTTCTCTCCACGACTACTGGAGCTATGTTGGGTGTCTGCGAAGATGGGACAGGTTGCTTCTCCACCGGGAGTGGTGGTTTCGCCTGTCGTCATTTCTCCGGCACGACGGTGCGATTGACAACTGCCTCCTGGAATCACTCCTCCGCGGCCTCTGCTTTGCGCCTCAGGTCCTCCTGTACCCTGACTGCCACCTGTAGGTCCCATCCGCGCAAGCCCAGTTCTTGGGCTCGTGCGATGAGAGTCGTCTCTTTGGTAGTTGGAGGCACTTTTGTGGTCTCATCCTCCGCCATCGCTAGCCCCAATTTGACGTTGCGGGCTCCGCTCGCAGGGTTCGCGGATGCCAGTGGGTTGGGCAGAATGCCTTGTCCGCCTGGGGCAGCTTGGGGTTGATGATCCGCTACCTGTCGTCCACCTTGCGTTTGCTGCTGATGCTGCTGGGCCTGCCATGGTTGATTATAGTACCGCTGCCACTACTGCACCATGGGGTCCTGCTGCATGGGGTCGGTGCGCGGAGCACCCTGTCGTTTGCGCAGGCAATCTCGAGCGACATGCTCCAAACTCTGGCAGGTGTAACACGCCATTGGCTTGGGTTGAGAGGCCTGTGCCGCTGGTGCTGGAGTGTGCAAGTCTCCGCCTTGATGCTGCCGCGTAGATCGCTGCCGCGTAGAAATGGCCGTGGCGTCCTGCACCGCATCATGCAGGGACTGGTAGTGCTCGGGGATCATCAGACTGCTGATCTCATCGGGGAGTGCGCGGATGAGATTCTGCAGTAAGACCCATTTGAGGGCTCTTTGCGACTGATGCCCAAGTGAAGAACTGATCCAAAAACTTGCGAATGTCGGCATCCTTCCGCATGACTTCCTTTTCAATCTTGCGGAGTGCCTCTTCCTTAGTCAGCCGCTTGAAACGCTCGATCAGCGCGTTGCCAAAGTCCTCGAAGGAGCTGAACGGCGCTCGCGCATTGTACCAGTCCTCCGCTGCACCCTGCAGATGGAGCTCCGCGGTGGGCAAACAAAGATCAGGTGGGATCCACTCTATGCTGACATATATGGTGATCTGCTTTAACCAGGTCCACGGGTCCTCCTCAGGGGTTCCCTTGACGATGTCCAGCCGCGGAATATTGGCTGGTTCCGCGCGCACGTACTGCAGCTGGGGCACGGTGTTCCGATTAGCCATTGATGTCACCGTGGGGTGTGGGTACGAGGCCGCAGCCGCCAAATAGCCCACGTGGCTAGTTTGTGGCTGCCCCTGAGGTGCTGGTGTGGGGCTGCTCATTGGAGCTGCCGCCGAGAGGGTATAGTAGTGGGTTGCAGTGGTTGCTTGCGTTGCGTAGGGTGCGGAATAAAATGTAGTCCCAGGGGGCGGTGTCTGGGTGCTCGGTGCGGCATAGGCTGTAGGTCCTGGCAGCCAATAGCCCTGCGGTGGAGGGTGTGATACTACAGAGTGGTAGAGCTGGGTGATAGTAGGTATTGTAGGGGTTACAGTGGCTCCTGGGGTCGGCGGGAGCGCAGGATAGGCGGAGTGGGGCACAGTCGTCTGTACCTGACTGGTAGGTGGTGGTGCGTGAACCGCGACTCCAGTTGGCGCGGTGCCCATCGGCTGCTGATGATAGACCGGGTGTCCAACCATCACGGGCATCAGCTACGCCGCCATGGGGACTGGCGGTGGTTGTGACGGTGTCTGCTGCATAGGGGCCTGCTGTGTTACTCCTGTCGCAAAGGACGTGGCCCACGGGCCCATCATCATCCAGCCCGGTGGGGCTCTGGTAGAGGAGGTTGTTATAGGCCCCGCTTGCGGCAGATTCCCAGGCAGTCCTAGGTGGGGGTGACGCTGGGGCCCTGTAAGTGGCTGCTGTGTTACTTGCAGTGGCTGCGGAACCAGAAGTGGTTGGTGGACCATCACCTCTCTCTGTTCCAATGGCGGTGTTCCTTGCCATCCTATGAATTGTGGGTTTTGACTCGCCGTTGCCCTTACGCTTGGTGCCGCTGGGGTGTTCACCATATTCGATCGCGGATTCACCTGGAGAGATACTTCATCCGTCGCGGTGGGCGGCCCGGCGCCAACTGCCTGTCCCTCTGCTGACCGTTCTGCTGCTTGTGGATAGGGCTGCAGGTCTGCTTGTGGCATGGCAGGTGGCATGCCCAACTGTTCGGTGAATACTCCCTGCGACAGCTGCCTCACCCCCCTTCTTCCCCTTGCTAAGGGTGAGCGTTCCGCCGGCATGCACCCCAGCTGCGGTTGGTGGTGGTGGACACCCTCCATGGTTGGCAGCCTGGAGACATATACAGCCGGGGAGGTTTCCAACCCTGCTAGGGGCGCGGAGTGCAGGTAGTCCTCCTCTTCTACCCGTGGCGGCTGTCTTCCGCTGCGCCGCTGGTAGATTGGTCCTTGGTATGCCACGGGCTTCCCGCTCTCGGAGAGTCCGTCTGCTGGCGGTGGCACATTGGAAAACCACCACTGCTCCATAGAGACGTTGGCCTGGAGATGGTAGGTTCCGCGCACATCTTGGCTGTGTACGCTTTCCACCTCTACGCGGTCCTCCAACGCGTCCATGATGCACCGCCAGTGTAGCTGTTCCAGCCACTCGGTGACTCTTCGGTGCTGCACCAGTGGATCCGTGCCTGGTGACGAACTGACGGGCGTGCAAGAGGGCGTGGGGGAGGTGTCTCTGCTGTCCACCTGTGTGGCCGCACACCGCAGCAGGAAGTGGCGTACAGAAGTTTGTTGTGAATGCTGCTGGTGCCGTCTCCGCGTGTCCTGATGCACGAAGCTGGCTCCCGACATGTATGACTGAATTTGAAGGTCGCGTGTAGTTCCGCTAGACAAAGAGTGGGGAACCGTCCACGCTCACCGCACCATAACACTGATACCCCCAATTTTGCCGCGCAATGCTCTTTTCCCGCGCTCTCTGGTTCCGCGCCGGGTCTGCTCCACGTTTTTGCCGTTTCACGATTCCGCAGTGCACTTGTTCACTGGCCCTCCGCTGCTTCCCCTGGTCTTCTGCAAATGCCTCCCACCATCAGGACCCCACGTGTGGGTAGTGCTCCGCGGCTCACTCCTTGCCAGCACGAGAGTCTGCCACCTCGTGGCCTTTGACTCCTCTGTCCGCGGAACCCTGTTCCATGGCCGTGCGCAAGGCCGCGACGTTGCCAGCAGCACGCTTCACCCTACTTGCGTTCCTTGGTGGTGACAGCTCCTAGCGGAATCCTTGTTGAATCCAAAATCAGAAGTGGAGCGACCAGTCGCACATGCACACATTCGGAGGAGAAGATTTCGTCCTCCGCGGAATGCCTCCGCGGAGAGCACTCTTCTTTAGACGGGGGCGGATCTCAGATAGGAAGCGGGAGTGGAAGTAGGAACTTGATTGCTAAATGCGCGGATCAATGATACATGAGGCAGCAGTCTGGATCTGAATGAGTCAGGACTTGAGTCTTTCAACTGGAAATAACACTTGCATCCAGTCAGACAATACAAGGTCAGATTAAGATCATGTCACACTGGTTCCTCCGCTACACAGCTACTTTATCATCACCCAACCTAGCTCTCTAAGTCTCCTCCTACAACACTCTTTCCTCTACTTCGGACTCCGCGAGGTGCGTTACGCGCACCGCGGGTCTCATCATCGATCACACAATAGACTACTTCTTCTACATTTCTCTGCCCTACTACTACTTCTTCCTTCACTCCACAGCTTGGGTGCGCGCGGTCTTGTGTTATTCCTTGAATCTTCGTCTTCTCGCGGTGCGTCCTCCCGGCCCTCCTCCTTGATCACCGCTGCCAACCCTGGGCTCTCATTGGCCGAGCTCCTGCCGCCCTCTTTCAGACATCCAGTTCTGCCGGCGGATGTCTTGCACGTCCGACGCTCCTGCTTCACTCCCACCTCTCCACGGCTCGGCCCATGTTCTCTTTCCACCGCAGACTCTCATCCCTGCCTATCCTGCCTCTTTTTGCCTCCTCCGTGACAATTGCTTCAAATAGCCGTAGACAAGCCGCCGTTGATTGTTTGTTCCCTGGCGGCAACTTTTCCCGCCTATCCTCCTCCACCGCCACTGAATTCCGCACCACCCCACACTCTACCGCAACCTCATTGCGAGAGCCAGCATCCCTTGCGCATCCTCCGGTGCTCCGCGGCCTCCCCTTCATCCTTCTCCGTGGATCTGTGGTCACAGCCACCTCTTTCCGCAAACTTGTGGGTCGCGGCGACTTCCTTCCACGGATCCACCTTCTTCCCAGCGGAGATGCGGTGGATCTCCGCCTGACACTTTTGCCTTTTTCCTGTTGTATTTTGCCTTTTTCCTTTTGTCCTTTCCCTTTTGCGTTTTGCCTTATGCCTTCTGCATTTTGCCTTTTGCCTTTAGCCTTTTGCCTTTTTCCTTTTGAATTTTTCCTTTTGCCCTTTACCTTTTGCCTTTTTCAACTTGCCTCTTGCCTTTTGCCTTTTGCCTTTTGCCTTTGGCCTGTTGCCTTTTGCCTTTTGCTTTTTGCCTTTTGCCTTCTGCCTTTTGCATTTTGCATTTTGCCTTTTTCCTTTTGCCTTTTGCCTTTTGCCCTTTGCCTTATGCCATTTGCCTTTTGCCTTTTGCCTTTTGCCCTTTGCCTTCTGCCTTTTTCCTTTTTGCCTTTTACCTTCTTCCTTTTGCCTTTTGCACTTTTCATTTTGCCTTTTGCCTTTTGCCTTTTGCCTTTTGCCTTCTGCCTTTTGCCTTTTGCCCTTTCCCTTCTTCCCTTTAGTTTTTGCCTTGTACCATTTGCCTTTTGCCTTATGTCTCTTGCCTTTTGCCTCTTGCCTTTTGCCTTTTGCCTTTTGCCTTCTGCCTTTTGCCTTTTGCCCTTTCCCTTCTTCCCTTTAGTTTTTGCCTTGTACCATTTGCCTTTTGCCTTATGTCTCTTGCCTTTTGCCTTTTGCCTTTTGCCTTTTGCCTTTTTCCTCTTGCCTTTTGCCCTTTGTGTTTTGCGTTTTGTCTTTTGCCCTTTCTCTTTTGCCTTTTTCCTTTTGCCATTTTCCTCTCTCCTTTTGCCTCTTGCCTTTTGCCTTTTGCCTTTAGCCCTTTCCCTTTTGCTTTTACCTTTTGCCCTTTTCCTCTTGCCTTTTGCCTTTTGCCTTTTGCCTTTTGCCTTCTACCCTTTGCTTTTTGCCTTGTGCCTTTTGCATTTTGCCTTTTGCCTCTTGCCTTTTGCCTTTTGCCTATTGCCTTTTGCCGCTTTCCTTTTGCCCTTTGCCTTTTACCCTTTGCCTTGTGCATTTTGCCTTTTGCCTTTTGCCTTTTTCCTTTTGCCCTTTGCCTTTTGCCTTTTGCTTTTTTCCTTTTGCCTTTTGCATTTTGTCTTTTGTCTTTTACCTTTTGCCTATTTCCCTTTGCCTTATGCCTTCTGCTTTTTGCCTTCTGCCTTTTGCCTTTTGCCTTTTACCTTTTGCCTTCTGCCTTTCTCCTTTTTCCTTTTGCCTTTCTTATTTTGCCTTTTGCCTTTTGCCTTTTCCCTTTTCCCTTTTGACTTTTGCCCTTTGCCTTTTGCCTTTTGCCTTTTACCTTTTGCCTTCTGCCTTTCTCCTTTTTCCTTTTGCCTTTCTTATTTTGCCTTTTGCCTTTTGCCTTTTCCCTTTTCCCTTTTGACTTTTGCCCTTTGCCTTTTGCCTTTTGCCTTTTGCCTTTTGGCTTTTGCCTTTTGCCTTTTACCCTTTGCCTTTTGAATTTGCCACTTTTCATTGTCCCTTTTGCGTTTTTTCCTTTTGCACTTTGCCTTTTGCCTTCTTCCTTTTTGCTTTTGCCTTTTGGGTTTTGCCTCTTGTCTTTTGCCTTTTGCCTTTTGCCTTTTTCCCTTTGCCTTTTGCCTTTTTCCTTTTTCCTTTTGCATTTTGCCTTTTGGCTTTTGCCTTTTGCCTTTTGCCTTTTGCCTTTTTCCCTTTACCTTTAACCTTTTGCCTTTTGCCTTTTGCCCTTTGCCCTTTGCCTGTTGCCTTTTGCGTTTTGCCTTTTGCCTTTTGGCCTTTTCCCTTTGCCTTTTGGCTTTTACCTTTTGCCTTCTGCTCTTTACCTTTTGCCTTTTGCCTTTTGCCTTTTTCCTTTTGCGTTTTGCCTTTTGCCTTTTCATTTTGCCTTTTGACTTTTTCCCTTTTCCTTTTGCCTTTTTCCATTTACCTTTTGCCTTTTGTCTTTTTCATTTTGCCTTTTGCCTTTTTCCTTTTGCCTTTTGCCTTTTGCCTTTTCCCTTTTACGGTTTGCCTTTTTCCTTTCACCTTTTGCCTTTTTCCTTTTGCCTTTTGCCTTTTGCCTTTTACCCTTTCCATTTTGCCTTTTGCCTTTTGCCCTTTTCCTCTTGCCTTTTGCCCTTTGCAATTTGCCTTTTGACTTTTGCCCTTTCTCTTTTGACTTTTGCCTTTTTCCCTTTCCCTTTCTCCTTTTGCCTTTTGCCCTTTTCCTCTTGCCTTTTGCCCTTTGCAATTTGCCTTTTGACTTTTGCCCTTTCTCTTTTGACTTTTGCCTTTTTCCCTTTCCCTTTCTCCTTTTGCCCTTTGCCTTGTCCCATTTTCCTTTTGCCTTTAGCTTCTTGCCTTTTGCCTCTTGCCTATTGCCTTTTGCCTTTTGCCTTTTGCCTTTTTCCTTTTGCCTTTTGACTACTGCCTTTTGCCTTTTTTCTGTTGCCTTTTACCCATTGCCTTTGGCTTTCGCCTTTTTTCTTTCGCCTTTCTTCTTTTTCATTTGCCTCTTTCCTTTTGCCTTTTGTCCGTTGCCTTGTGCCTTTTGCCATTTGCCTTTTTCCTTTTGCCTTTTGCAATTTTCCTTTTGCCTTTTGCCTTTTGCCTTTTTCATCTCTCCTTTCACCTTTTGCTTTTTGCCATTTGCCTTTTGCCTTTTGTCCTTTGCCTTTTCCCTTTTCTGTTTTGCCTTTTGCCGTTTGCCTTTTTCCTTTTGCCTTTTGCCTTTCGCCTTTTGCCTTTTGCCTTTTTCCTTTCGCATTTCGCCTTTTTCCTTTTGCCTTTTTCTTTTTGCCTTTTGCCTTTTGCCATTTTCCTTTTGCCTTATGCCTTTTACCTTTTGCCTTTTGCCTTTTGCCTTTTGCATTTTGCCTTTTGCCTTTTGCTCTTTGCTTTTGCCTTCTGCCTTTTGGCTTTTGTCTTTTGGCTTTTTTCCTTTTGTCTTTTGCGTTTTTCCTTTTGCCTTTAGCGTTTTGCCTTTTGCCTTTCGCCTTTCGCCTTTTGGCTTTTGCCTTTTACCTTTTGCTTTTTGCCTTTTGCACTTTGCTTTTGCCTTCTGTCTTTTGGCTTTTGCCTTTTGCCTTTTGCTTTTTGCCTTTTGCACTTTGCTTTTGCCTTTTTCCTCTTGCCTTTTGCCTTTTGCCGTTTGCCTTTTGCCCTTTCCCTTTTGCCTTTTACCTTTTGCCCTTTTCCTCTTGCCTTTTGCCTTTTGCCTTTTGCCTTTTGCCTTTTACCCTTTGCCTTTTGCCTTTTGCCTTTTACCTTTTGCCCTTTTCCTCTTGCCTTTTGCCTTTTGCCTTTTGCCTTTTGCCTTCTACCCTTTGCCATTTGCCTTGTGCCTTTTGCATTTTGCCTTTTGCCTCTTGCCTTTGGCCTTTTGCCTTCTGCCTATTGCCTTTTGCCGCTTTCGTTTTGCCCTCTGCCTTTTACCCTTTGCCTTGTGCATTTTTCCTTTTGCCTTTTGCCTTTTTCCTTTTGCCCTTTGCCTTTTGCCTTTTGCTTTTTGCCTTTTGCCTTTTGCATTTTTTCTTTTGTCTTTTACCATTTGCCTATTGCCCTTTGCCTTATGCCTTCTGCTTTTTGCCTTTTGCCTTTTGCCTTTTGCCTTTTACCTTGTGCCTTTTGTCTTTCTAGTTTTTCCTTTTGCTTTTTTCCTTTTGCCTTTTCCCTTTCCCTTTTGTCTTTTTCCTTTTGCCTTTTGCCTTTTGCCTTTTGCATTTTGGCTTTTGCCTTTTGCCTTTTGCCCTTTGCCTTTTGAATTTTGCACATTTCATTCTGCCTTTTGCCTTTTGCCTTTTGCACTTTGCCTTTTGCCTTCTGCCTTTTGGCTTTTGCCTTTTGGGTTTTGCCTTTTGCCTTTTGCCTTTTGCCTTTTGCCTTCTGCCTTTTGCCTTTTGCCTTTTGCCTTTTGCCT
>SZWC01012402.1:12685-45872 GCA_023375785.1 Penium margaritaceum | reverse complement strand
TTTTCCTTTTTCCTTTTGCCTTTTGCCTTTTGCCCTTTGCCATTTTCCTTTTGCCTGTTTCCTTTTGCCTTTTGCGTTTTGCCTTTTTCATTTTGCCTATGCCTTTAGCCTTTTGCCTTTTGCCTCTTTCCCTTTGCCTTTTTCCTTTTGCCTTTTTCACTTTGCCTTTTGCCTTTTGCCTTTTGCCTTTTGCCTTTCGCCTTTTGCCTTTTGCCTTCTCCCTTTTCCCTTTCACCTTCTGCGTTTTGCCTTTTACCTTTTACATTTTGCCTTTTGTCTTTTGCCTTTTGCCTTTTGCCCTTTCCATTTTACCTTTTGCCTTTTGCCTTTTGCCTTCTCCCCTTTGCCTTTTGCCTTGTGCCTTTTGTCTTTTGCCTTTTGCCTCTTGCCTTTTGCCTCTTGCCCATTGCCTTTAGCCTTTTGCCTTTTGCATTTTGCCTTTTGCATTTTGCATTTTGCCTTTTGCATTTCGCCCTTTGCATTTTGCCTTTTTCCTTTTGCGTTTTTCCTTCTGCCTTTTGCTTTTTGCCCGTTGCCTTTTGCCTTTTGCCTTTCACCTTTTGCCTTTCACCTCTTGCCTTTTGCATTTTGCCTTTTGCATTTTACCTTTTGCCTTCTACCTTTTGCCTTTTGCCTTTTCCCCCTTTCTTATCGCCTTTTGCCTCTTACCTTTTACCTTTTTTCTTTTGCCCATTGCCTTTTGCCTTTTGCATTTTGCCTTTTGCCTTTTGCCTTTTGAATTTTTCCCTTTGCCTTTTGCCTTTTGCCTTTTGCCTTTTGCCTTTTGCCCTTTGCCTTTTGCGTTTTGCCTTTTGCCTTTTGCCTTTTCCTATTTGACTGTTGCCTTTTGCCTTTTGCCTTTTTCCCTTTTCCTTTTGCCTTTTGCCTTTGCCTATTTGACTGTTGCCTTTTGCCTTTTGCCTTTTTCCCTTTTCCTTTTGCCTTTTGCCTTTGCCTATTTGACTGTTGCCTTTTGCCTTTCCCCTTTTGCCTTTTGCCTTTTGCCTTTTGGCCTTTGCCTTTTGCCCTTTGGCTTTTTCGTTTTGCCTTTTGCCTTTTGACTTTTGACTTTTGCCTTTTTCCCTTTTCCTTTTGCCTTTTGCCTTTTGTCTTTTGCCTTTTACCTTTTGCCTTTTGCCTTTTGAGTTTTCCCTTTTGCCTTTTGCACTTTTCATTTTGCCTTTTGCCCTTTGCCTTTTGCTATTTTCCTTTTGCCTTTTGCACTTTCCATTTTGCCTTTTACCTTTTGCCTTTTGCCTTTTGCCTTTTTCCTTTTGCCTTTAGCCTTTTGCATTTTGCCTTTTGCCTTTTGAATTTTGCCTTTTGCATTTTACCTTGTGCCTTTTGCCTTTTGCCTTTTGCCCTTTGCCTTTTGCCATTCGCCTTTTGCCTTTTTCCTTTTGCCTTTTTGCTTTTGCCTTTTGCCTCTTGCCTTTTGCCTTTTTCCTTTTGCCTTTAGCCTTTTGCATTTTGCCTTTTGCCTTTTGACTTTTGCCTTTTGCATTTTACCTTGTGCCTTTTGCCTTTTGCCTTTTGCCCTTTGCCTTTTGCCATTCGCCTTTTGCCTTTTTCCTTTTGCCTTTTTGCTTTTGCCTTTTGCCTCTTGCCTTTTGCCTTTTTCCTTTTGCCTTTAGCCTTTTGCATTTTGCCTTTTGCCTTTTGACTTTTGCCTTTTGCATTTTACCTTGTGCCTTTTGCCTTTTGCCTTTTGCCCTTTGCCTTTTGCCATTCGCCTTTTGCCTTTTTCCTTTTGCCTTTTTGCTTTTGCCTTTTGCCTCTTGCCTTTTGCCTTTTTCCTTTTGCCTTTAGCCTTTTGCATTTTGCCTTTTGCCTTTTGACTTTTGCCTTTTGCATTTTACCTTGTGCCTTTTGCCTTTTGCCTTTTGCCCTTTGCCTTTTGCCATTCGCCTTTTGCCTTTTTCCTTTTGCCTTTTTGCTTTTGCCTTTTGCCTCTTGCCTTTTGCCTTTTTCCTTTTGCCTTTAGCCTTTTGCATTTTGCCTTTTGCCTTTTGACTTTTGCCTTTTGCATTTTACCTTGTGCCTTTTGCCTTTTGCCTTTTGCCCTTTGCCTTTTGCCATTCGCCTTTTGCCTTTTTCCTTTTGCCTTTTTGCTTTTGCCTTTTGCCTCTTGCCTTTTGCCTTTTTCCTTTTGCCTTTAGCCTTTTGCATTTTGCCTTTTGCCTTTTGACTTTTGCCTTTTGCATTTTACCTTGTGCCTTTTGCCTTTTGCCTTTTGCCCTTTGCCTTTTGCCATTCGCCTTTTGCCTTTTTCCTTTTGCCTTTTTGCTTTTGCCTTTTGCCTCTTGCCTTTTGCCTTTTTCCTTTTGCCTTTAGCCTTTTGCATTTTGCCTTTTGCCTTTTGACTTTTGCCTTTTGCATTTTACCTTGTGCCTTTTGCCTTTTGCCTTTTGCCCTTTGCCTTTTGCCATTCGCCTTTTGCCTTTTTCCTTTTGCCTTTTTGCTTTTGCCTTTTGCCTCTTGCCTTTTGCCTTTTTCCTTTTGCCTTTAGCCTTTTGCATTTTGCCTTTTGCCTTTTGACTTTTGCCTTTTGCATTTTACCTTGTGCCTTTTGCCTTTTGCCTTTTGCCCTTTGCCTTTTGCCATTCGCCTTTTGCCTTTTTCCTTTTGCCTTTTTGCTTTTGCCTTTTGCCTCTTGCCTTTTGCCTTTTTCCTTTTGCCTTTAGCCTTTTGCATTTTGCCTTTTGCCTTTTGACTTTTGCCTTTTGCATTTTACCTTGTGCCTTTTGCCTTTTGCCTTTTGCCCTTTGCCTTTTGCCATTCGCCTTTTGCCTTTTTCCTTTTGCCTTTTTGCTTTTGCCTTTTGCCTCTTGCCTTTTGCCTTTTGCCTTTTGCCTTTTTTCCTTTTGCCTTTTGCCTTTTGCATTTTGCATTTTGCCTTTTGCCTTTTGCCTTAACCCTTTTGCCTTTTCCACTTTGCCTTTTGCCTTTTGCCTTTTGCCATTTGCCTTTTGCCATTCGCCATTTTCCTTTTGCCTTTTGCCTTTTACCTTTTTTATTTTCCCTTTTGCCTTCTGCCTTCTGCCTTTTGCCTGTGGCTTATGGCTTTTGCCTTTTGCCTTTCGCCTTTTGCCTTTTGCCTTTTGCCTTTTGTCTTTTACATTTTGCCCTTTGTCTTTTACCTTTTGCATTTTGCCTTTTGCCTTTTCCCTTTTGCCTGTTGCCTTTTTCCCGTTGCCTTTTGCCTTTTGCCTTTGGCATTTTTCCTTTTTCCTTTTGCTTTTTTCCTTTTGCCTTCTGCCTTTTGCCTTTATCCTTATGCCTTTTGCCTTTTCCCTTTTGCGTTTTGCCTTTTGTCTTTTTCATTTTGCCTTTTACCTTTTGTCTTTTGCCTTTTTCCTTCTGCCTTTTGCCTTTTGCCTTTTGCCTTTTGCCTTCTGCCTTCTACCCTTCTACCTTTTGCCTTTTGCCTTTTGCCTTTTGCCTTTTGCCTTTTGCCCTTTCCATTTTGCCCTTTTCATTTTTCCGTTTTCCTCTTGCCTTCTGCCCTTTACGTTTTGCCTTTTGCCTTTTGCTCTTTCTCTTTTGCCTTTTGCCTTTTGCGCTTTTCCTCTTGCCGTTTGCCTTTTGCCTTTTTCCTTTTGCCTTTTGCCCTTTCCCTTTTTCCCTTTGCCTTTTGCCTTGTGCCATTTGCCTTTTGCCTTTTGACTCTTGCATGTCGCCTCTTGCCTATTGCCTTTTGCCTTTTGCCTTTTGCCTTTTTTTCTTTTGCCTTTTCCATACTCCCTTTTGTCTTTTTTCTGTTGCCTTTTGCCTTTTGCCCTCTGCCTTTTGCCTTTTGCCTTTTGCCTCTTCCCCTTTGCCTTTTGCCTTTTACCTTTTGCCTTTTGCATTTTGCCTTTTTCCTTTTGGCTTTTGCCTTTTTGCCTTTTCCCTTTTGCCATTTGCCACTTGCCTTATTCCTTTTTCCTTTTGCCTTTTGCCTTTTGCCTTTTCAATTTTGCCTTTTCCCATTTGCCTTTTGCCTTTTGCCTTTTGCCTTTTCCCTTTTACCTTTTACCCTTGCCTTTTGCCTTTTGCTCTTTGCCTTTTGCACTTTCCCTTTTGCCTTTTGCCCTTTGCCTTTTGCCTTTTTCCTCTTGCCTTTTGCCCTTTGCGTTTTGCCTTTTGCCTTTTTCCCTTTCTCTTTTGCCTTTTGTCTTTTGCCCTTTTCCGCTTTCCTTTTGCCTTTTGCCTTTTGCCTTTTTCCCTTTTCTCTTTCCCATTTTCCTTTTGCCCTTTCCCTTTTGTCCTTTTGCCTTTGCCTATTACCTTTTGCCTTTTGCGTTTTGCCTTTTTCCTTTTGCCTTTTGCCTACTGCCTTCTGCCTTTTTTCTTTTGCATTTTGCCTTTTGCCTTCTGCCTTTTGCCCTTTGCCCTTTGCCTCTTGCCTTTTGCCTTCTGCCTTTTGCCCTTTGCCTTTTGCCTTGTGCCTTTTGCCTTTTTCTTTTTTCGTTTTGCCTTTTGCCTTTTGCCTTTTTCCTTTTGCCTTTTGCCTTTTGCCCTTTTCCCTTGCCCTTTTTCCTTTTGCCTTTTGCCTTTTTCCTCTTGCCTTTTGCCCTTTGCGTTTTGCGTTTTGCCTTTTGCCCTTTCTCTTTTGCCTTTTTCCTTTTGCCATCTTCCTCTTGCATTTTGCCTTTTGCCTTTTGCCTTTTGCCCTTTCCCTTCTGCCTTTTACCTTTTGCCCTTTTCCTCTTGCCTTTTCCCTTTTGCCTTCTACCCTTTGCCTTTTGCCTTGTGTCTTTTGCCTTTTTCCTCTTGCCTTTTTCCTCTTGCCTATTGCCTTTTGCCGCTTTCCTTTTGCCTTTTGCCTTTTGCCCTTTGCCTTTTTCCTTTTGCGTGTAGACTTTTTCCTTTTGCCCTCTGCCTTTTTTCATTTGCATTTTTGCCTTTTACCTTTTGCCTTTTGCCTTTTGTCTTTTGTCTTGAACCTTTTTCTTTTTGCCCTTTGCCTTCTGCCTTCTGCTTTATGCCTTTTGCGTTCGGCCTTTTGCCTTCTACCTTCTGTCTTTTGCCTTTCTCATTTTGACTTTTGCCTCTTGCCTTTTGCCTTTTGCCTTCTCCCTTCTGACGTTTTCTTTTTGCCTTGTGCGCTTTATCTTTTGCCTTTTTCCTTTTGCCTTTTTCCTCTTGCCTTTTGCCTTTTTCCTTTTGCCTTTTGCCTTTTTCCCTTTCCCTTCTGCCTTTTACATTTTTCCCTTTTCCTCTTGCCTTTTGCCTTTTGCCTTTTTTGTTTTGCCTTCTACCCTTTGCCTTTTGCCTTGTGCCTTTTGCCTTTCGCCTTTTGCCTCTTGACTATTGCCTTATCCCGCTTTCCTTTTGCCTTTTGCCTTTTGCCCTTTGCCTTTTTCCTTTTTCCTTTTGCCATTTTCCTTGTGCCCTTTGCCTTTTTCCTTTTGCCTTTTTTCCCTTGCATCTTTTCTTTTGTCTTTTGTCTTGTACCTTTTGCCTATTCCCCTCTGCCTTTTGCCTTCTGCTTTTTTCGTTTTGCTATTTGCCTTTTTCCTTTTACCTTTTTTCTTTTGCCTTTTTCATTTTGCCTTTTGCCCTTTGCCCTTGCCTTTTGCCTTCTCCCTTTTGACTTTTTCATTTTGCCATTTGCCTTTTGCCTTTTGCCTTTTTCATTTTGACTTTTGCCTTTTGCCTTTTGCCTTTTGCCTTTTGCCCTTTGCCTTTTGCCTTTTTCCAGTTTCCCTTTGCCTTTTGCCATTTGCCTTTTTCCTTTTAACCTTTGCCTTTTGCCTTTTGCCTTTTGCCTTTCACCCTTTGCTTTTTCCGTTTTGCCTTTTGGCTTTTGCCTTTTGCCTTTTGCCTTTTGAACTTTTCATTCTGCCTTTTGTCTTTTTCACTTTTCATTTTGCCTTTTGCCTTTTTCCTTTTGCTTTTTACATTTTGCCTTTTTCATTTTGCCTTTTGCCTTTTGCCCTTTGCCTTTTGCCATTCGCCTTTTGGCTTTTGCCTTTTGCCTTTTACCTTTTTCCTTTTCCCTTTTGCCTTGTGCACTTTGCCTTTTGCCTTCTGGATTTTGGCTTTTGGGTTCTGCGTTTTGCCTTTTGCCTTGTGCCTTTTACCTTTTGCCTTTTGCCTTTTGCCTTTTGCCTTCTACCTTTTGCCTTTTGTCTTTTTCCTTTTGCCTTTTACCGTTTGCCTTTTGCCTTTTGCCATTTTCCTTTTGCCCTTTTCCTTTTTCCTGTTGCCTTTTGCCTTTTGTTTTTTGCTTTCTGCCTTTTGCCTTTTGCCTTTTGCCTTTTGCCTTCTGCCTTTTTGCCTTTTGCCTTTTGCCTTTTGCCTTTTGCATTTTGCTTTTTGCCTTTTGCCTTTTTCCTTTTCCCTTTTACCTTTTACCTTTTGCCTTTTACGTTCTACCTTTTGCCTTTTGCCTTTTGCCTTTTGCCTTTTTCCCTTTCCATTTTGCCTTTTGCCTTTTGCCTTTTTCCTCTTGCCTTTTGCCCTTTGTGTTTTTCCTTTTGCCTTTTGCCCTTTCTCTCTTGACTTTTTCCATTTGCCCTTTCCCTTTTGCCTTTTGCTCTTTGCCTTTTTCCCTTTCCCTTTCTCCCTTTGCCTTTTGCCTTGTGCCATTTACCTTTTGCCTTTTGCTTCTTGCCTTTTGCTTCTTGCCTATTGCCTTCTGCCTTTTGCCCTTTCCCATTTGCCTTTTGCCTTTTGCCTTTTGCCTTTTGCCTTTTTCCTTTTTTCCTTTGCCTTTTGCCTTTTGCCTTTTGCATTTTGCCTTTTGCCATTTTCCTTTTTCCTTTTGCCTTTTGCCTTTTTCCTTTTGCCTTTTGCCTTTTGCCTTTTTCATTTTGCCTTTTGCCTTTAGCCTTTTGCCTTTTGCCTTTTGCATTTTGCCCTTGTGTTTTCCCTTTTCTCTTTTGCCTTTTCCCTTTTGCCTTTTGCCTTTTGCTGTTTTCTCTTTGCTTTTGCCTTCTGCCTTTTGGCTTTTGCCTGTTGGATTTTGCCATTTGTCTTTTGCCTTTTGCCTTTTGCCTTTACCGTTTTGCCTTTTGCCTTTCGCCTTTCGCCTTTTGCCTTTTGCCTTTTGCCTTTTGCATTTTTCCTTTTGCCTTTTGCCTTTTGCCTTTTGCCTTTTTCCTTTTGCCCTTTGCCCTTTGCACTTAGCTTTTGCCTTGTGCCTTTTGGCTTTTGCCTTTTGGCTTTTGCCTTCTGCCTTTTGCTTTTTGCCTTTTTCCTGTTGCCTTATGCCTTTTGCCTTTTGCCCTTTGCCTTTCGCCTTTTGCCTTTTACCTTTTGCCTCTTTCCTTTTGCCTTTTGCTTTTTGCCTTTTGCCTTTTGGCTTTTTCCTTTTGCCTTTTGCCTTTTGCCTTTTGGCTTTTTCCTTTTGCCTTTTGCCTTTTGCCCTTTGCCTTTCGCCTTTTGCCTTTTGCCTTCTGCCTTTTGCCTTTTGCCTTTTTGCCAATGTCTTTTGCCTTTTGCCTTTTGCCCTTTGCCTTTCGCCTTTTGCCTTTTGCCTTCTGCCCTTTGCCTTTTGCCTTTTGCCTTTCGCCTTTTGCCTTTTGCCTTCTGCCTTTTCCCTTTTACCTTTTGCCTTTTG
Organism: Penium margaritaceum; assembly: GCA_023375785.1. Taxonomy (NCBI): domain Eukaryota; kingdom Viridiplantae; phylum Streptophyta; class Zygnematophyceae; order Desmidiales; family Peniaceae; genus Penium; species Penium margaritaceum. The sequence goes on along the minus strand of SZWC01012402.1, from coordinate 38,323 downwards.
CCTTTTAGCTTTTACCTTTTGCCTTTTGCCTAATGCCTTTTGCCCTTTCCATTTTACCTTTTGCCTTTTGCCTTTTGCCTTCTGCCCTTTGCCTTTTGCTTTGAGCCTTTTGCCTTTTGCCTCTTGCCTTTTGCCTCTTGTCTATTGCCTTTTGCTTTTTGCCTTTTGGATTTTGCCTTTTGCCTTTTGTATTTTGCCTTTTGCCTTTTGTATTTTGCCTTTTGCATTTTGCCCTTTGCATTTTGCCTTTTTCCTTCTGCCTTTTGCTTTTTTCCCTTTGCCTTTTGCCTTTTGCCTTTCACCTTTTTCCTTTCACCTTTTGCCTTTTGCATTTTGCCTCTTGCATTTTACCTTTTGCCTTCTGCTTTTTGCCTTTTGCCTTTTCCCTTTTGCCCTTTTCATCTCGCCTTTTGCCTTTTGCCTTTTACCTTTTTTCTTTTGCCTTTTCTCTTTTGCCTTTTGCCTTTTGCCTTTTGACTTTTGCCCTTTGCCTTTTGCCTTTTGTCTTTTTGCCTTTTGCCCTTTGCCTTTTGCCTTTTGCCTTTTGCCTTTTTCATTTTCCCTTTTGCCTTTTGCCTTTTGCCTTTTCCCTTTTGCCTTTTGCCTTTTTCCTTTTGCCTTTTGCCTTCTGCCTTGTGCTTTTTGCCTTTTGCCTTTTGCCTTCGTGCCTTTTGCCTTTTGCCTTTTGCCTTTTTCATTTTCCCTTTTGCCTTTTGCCTTTTGCCTTTTCCCCTTTGACTTTTGCCTTTTTCCTTTTGCCTTTTGCCTTTTGGCTTTTGCCTTTTGGCCTTTTGCCCTTTGCCCTTTGCCTTTTGCCTTTCGCCTTTTGCCTTTTTCCTTTTGCGTTTTGCCTTTTTCCTTTTACCTTTTGCCTTTTGCCGTTTGCCTTTTGCATTTTTCCTTTTGCCTTGTGCATTTTGCCTTTTTCATTTTGCCTTTTGCCTTTTGTCTTTTGCCTTTTACCTTTTGCCTTTTGCCTTTTGCGTTTTCCCTTTTGCCTTTTTCCTTTTGCCTGTTGCACTTTTCCTTTTGCCTTTTTCCCTTTGCCTTTTGCCTTTTTCCTTTTGCCTTTTGCACTTTTCATTTTTCCTTTCGCCCTTTGCCTTTCGCCTTTTGCCTTTTTCCTTTTTCCTTTTGCCTTCTGCATTTTGTCTTTTGCCTTTTGCCTTTTGTATTTTGCCTTTTGCCTTTAACCTTTTGGCTTTTTCCTTTTGCCTTTTGCCCTTTGCCTCTTGCCATTTGCCTTTTGCCTTTTGCCTTTTGCCTTTTGCCTTTTGCCCTTTGCCTTTTGCCCTTTTCCCTTTGCTTTTTGCTTTTTGCCTTTTGCACTTTGCCTTTTGCCTTCTGCCTTTTGGCTTTTGCCTTTGGGCTTTTACCTTTTGCCTTTTGCCCTTTGCCTTTTGCCTGTTGCCTTTTGCCTTTTGCCTTTTGCCGTTTGCCTTTTTCCCTTTGCCTTTTTCCTTTTGCCTTTTGCCTTTTGCCTTTTTCCTTTTGCCTTTTCACTTTGTCCTATTGCCTATTGCCTTTTGCCTTTTGCCTTTTGCCGTTTGCCTTTTTCCCTTTGCCTTTTTCCTTTTGCCTTTTGCCTTTTGCCTTTTTCCTTTTGCCTTTTCACTTTGTCCTATTGCCTATTGCCTTTTGCCTTTTGCCTTCTGCCTTTTGCCGTTTGCCTTCTTCCTTTTGCCTTTTGCCTTTTGCCTTTTGCCTTTTGCCTTTTGGCTTTTGGCTTTTGCCTTTTGCGTTTTGCCTTTTGCCTTTTGCCATTTGCCTTATGCCTTTTGTCTTTTTCTTTCGGCCTTTTCTCCTTTCCCTTTTGCCTTTTGCCTTTTGCCTTTTTCCTCTTGCCTTTTGCCCTTTGCGTATTGCCGTTTCCCTTTTGCCCTTTCTCTTTTGCCTTTTGCCTTTTGCCATTTTCTCTTGCCTTTTGCCTTTTGCCTTTTGCCCTTTCCTTTTTGCCTATTGCCTTTTGCCTTTTTCCTCTTGCCTTTTGCCTTGTGCCTTTAGCCTTTTGCTTTCTGCCCTTTGACTTTTCCCTTGTGCCTTTTGCCTTTTGCCTTTTGCCTCTTGCCTTTTTCCTCTTGCCTATTTCCTTTTGGCTTTTGCCTTTTGCATTATGCCTTTTCCCTTTTGCATTTTGCCCTTTGCATTTTGGCTTTTTCCTTTTTCCTTTTCCCTTTTTCCTTTTGCCCTTTGCCCTTTTCCTTTTGCCTTTTTCCTTTTGCCTTCTCCCTTTCATCTTTTGCCTTTTTCCTTCTGCCTTTTGCCCTTTTCATTCTGCCTTTTTCCTTTTGCCTTTTTCCTTTTACCTTTTTTCTTTTGCCTTTTGCCTTTTGCCTTTTGCCTTTTTTCTTTTGCCTTTTCCCCTTTGCCTTTTACCTTTTGTGTTTTGCCTTTTGCCTTTTGCCCTTTGCCTTTTGCCCTTTGCCTTTTGCCTTTTGCCTTTTTCCTTTTGTCTTTTGTCTTTTGCCTTTTTCCTTTTGCCCTTTGCCTTTTTCCTTCTGCCTTTTGCCTTTTGCCTTTTGCCCTTTGCCTTTTGCCCTTTGCCTTTTGCCCTTTGCCTTTTGCCCTTTGCCTTTTGCCCTTTGCCTTTTGCCCTTTGCCTTTTGCCCTTTGCCTTTTGCCCTTTGCCTTTTGCCCTTTGCCTTTTGCCCTTTGCCTTTTGCCCTTTGCCTTTTGCCCTTTGCCTTTTGCCCTTTGCCTTTTGCCCTTTGCCTTTTGCCCTTTGCCTTTTGCCCTTTGCCTTTTGCCCTTTGCCTTTTGCCCTTTGCCTTTTGCCCTTTGCCTTTTGCCCTTTGCCTTTTGCCCTTTGCCTTTTGCCTTTTGCCTTTAGCCTTTTGCCTTTTTCCTTTTGCCTTCTTCCTTTTGCCTTTTGCCTTTTGCCTTTTTCCCTTTGCCTTTTGCCATTTTCCTTTTGCATCTTTCCTTTTGCCTTTTTCATTTTGCCTTTTGCCTTTTGTCCTTTGCCTTTTGCCTTTTTCCCTTTGCGTTTTGCCTTTTGCCTTTTTCATTTTGCCCTTTTCCCTTTGCCTTTAGACTGGTGCCTTTTGCCTTTTGCCTTTTTCCCTTTCCCTTTTACCTTTTGCCTTTTTCCTTTCACCTTTTGCATTTTGCCTTTTGCATTTAACCGTTTCCCTTTTGCCTTTTGCCCTTTCCATTTTGCCTTGTGCCTTTTGCCTTTTTCCTCTTGCCTTTTGCCCTTTGCGGTTTGCCTTTTGCCTTTTGCCCTTTCTCTTTTTCCTCTTGCCTTCTGCCTTTTGCCTTTTGCCTTTTGCCCTTTCCCTTTTGCCCATTGCCTTTGCCTTGTGCCATTTGCCTTTTGCCTTTTGTCTCTTGCCTTTTGCCTCTTGCCTTTTTCCTTTTGCCTTTTGCCTTTTGCCTGTTTTCCTTTTGCCTTTTTCCTACTGCCTTTTGCCTTTTTTCTGTTGCTTTCCACCTTTTTCCTTTTGCTTTTTGCCTTTTGCCTTTTGCCCGTTGCTTTTTGCCCTTTGCCCTTTGCCTTTTGCCTTTTGCCTTTTGTCTTTGCCCTTTTCCTTTTGCACTTTAATTTTTGCCTTTTGCATTTTTCCTTTTTCCTTTTGCCTTTTGCCTTTTGCCTTTTGCCTTTTGCCTTTTGACTTTTGCCTTTTGCCATTTCCCTTTTTCCTTTTGCCTTTTGCCTTCTTCCTATTGCCTTTTACCTTTTACCTTTTTCATTTTGCCTTTTGCCTTTTGCCTTTTGCCTTTTGCCCTTTGCCTTTCGCCCTTTCCCTTTTGCCTTTTGCCTTTTGCCTTTTTCCTCTTGCCTTTTGCCCTTTGCGTTTTGCATTTTGCCTTTTGCCCATTATCTTTAGCTTTTTGCCTTTTGCCATTTTCCTCTTGCCTTTTGCCTATTGCATTTTTTCCTTTTGCCCTTTCCATTTTGCCTTTTGCCTTTTTCCTCTTGCCCTTTTCCCTTTGCCTTTTGCCTTTTGCCTTTTCCCCTTTCTCTTTTGCCTTTTGCCTCTTGCCCTTTTCCTTTTGCCTTTTGCCTTTTGCCTTTTGCCGTTTCCCTTTTGCATTTTACCTAGTGCCTTTTGCCCTTTCCCTTTTGCCCTTTGCCTTTTGCCTTGTGCCATTTGCCTTTTTCCTTTTGCCTGTTACCTTTTGCCTCTTGCCTATTGCCTTTTGCCTTTTGCTTCTTGCCTTTTGCCTTTTGCCTTTTGCCTACTACCTTTTGCCGTTATTCTGTTGCCTTTTGCCTTTTGCCTTTTGCCTTTTGCCCTTTGCCTTTTGCCTTTTGTCTTTTGCCTTTTGCCTTTTGCCTTTTGCCTTTTCCCTTTTGCCTTTTGCCTTTTGCCTTTTGCCTTTTCCCTTTTGCCTTTTGCCTTTTGCCTTTTGCCTTTTCCCTTTTGCCTTTTGCCTTTTGCCTTTTGCCTTTTCCCTTTTGCCTTTTGCCTTTTGCCTTTTGCCTTTTCCCTTTTGCCTTTTGCCTTTTGCCTTTTGCCTTTTCCCTTTTGCCTTTTGCCTTTTGCCTTTTGCCTTTTCCCTTTTGCCTTTTGCCTTTTGCCTTTTGCCTTTTCCCTTTTGCCTTTTGCCTTTTGCCTTTTGCCTTTTCCCTTTTGCCTTTTGCCTTTTGCCTTTTGCCTTTTCCCTTTTGCCTTTTGCCTTTTGCCTTTTGCCTTTTCCCTTTTGCCTTTTGCCTTTTGCCTTTTGCCTTTTCCCTTTTGCCTTTTGCCTTTTGCCTTTTGCCTTTTCCCTTTTGCCTTTTGCCTTTTGCCTTTTGCCTTTTCCCTTTTGCCTTTTGCCTTTTGCCTTTTGCCTTTTCCCTTTTGCCTTTTGCCTTTTGCCTTTTGCCTTTTCCCTTTTGCCTTTTGCCTTTTGCCTTTTGCCTTTTCCCTTTTGCCTTTTGCCTTTTGCCTTTTGCCTTTTCCCTTTTGCCTTTTGCCTTTTGCCTTTTGCCTTTTCCCTTTTGCCTTTTGCCTTTTGCCTTTTGCCTTTTCCCTTTTGCCTTTTGCCTTTTGCCTTTTGCCTTTTCCCTTTTGCCTTTTGCCTTTTGCCTTTTGCCTTTTCCCTTTTGCCTTTTGCCTTTTGCCTTTTGCCTTTTCCCTTTTGCCTTTTGCCTTTTGCCTTTTGCCTTTTCCCTTTTGCCTTTTGCCTTTTGCCTTTTGCCTTTTCCCTTTTGCCTTTTGCCTTTTGCCTTTTGCCTTTTCCCTTTTGCCTTTTGCCTTTTGCCTTTTGCCTTTTCCCTTTTGCCTTTTGCCTTTTGCCTTTTGCCCTTTCCATTTTTCGTTTTTCTCTTTGCCCTTTTCCTCTTGGCTTTTGCCCTTTGCGTTTTACCTTTTGCCTTTTGCCCTTTCTCTTTTGCCTTTTGCCTTTTGCCCTTTTCCTCTTGCCTTTCACCTTTTTTCTCTTTCCTTTTGCCTTTTGCCGTTTTCCTTTTGCCTTTTGCCTTTTGCCTTTTGCCCTTTCCCTTTTGCCCTTTGCCTTTTGCCATGTGCCATTTGCCATTTGCCTTCTGTCTCTTGCCTTTTGCCTCTTGCCTATTGACTTTTGCCCTTTTCCTTTTGCCTTTTTTCCCTTTGCCTTTTGTGTACTGCCTTTTGCCTTTTTTCTGTTTCCTTTTGCCCTTTGCCTTTTGCCTTTTTTCCTTTGCCTTTTGCCTTTTGCCATTTGCCTTTTCCCCTTTGCCTTTTGCCTTTTGCATTTTGCCTTTTGCATGTTGCCTTTTGCCTTTTGCATTTTTCCTTTTGGCTTTTGCCTTCTGCCTTTTGCCTGTTGCCTTTTTCCTTGTGGCATTTGCCATTTGCCTTATTCCTTTTGCCTTTTGCCCTTTTCCTTTTGCCTTTCACATTTTGCCTTTTTCATTTTGCCTTTTGCCTTTTTCCTTTTGCCTTTTCCCTTTTACCTTTTACCCTTGCCTTTTGCCTTTTGCCTTTTGCCTTTTTCCTCTTGCCTTTTGATTTTTGCGTTTTGCCTTTTGCCTTTTGACCTTTTCCTCTTGCCTTTTGCCTTTTGCCTTTTGCCTTTTTCCTTCTCCCCTTTCCCTTTTTCCTTTTGCCTTTTGCCTGTTACCCATTCCCTTTTGTCCTTTTGCCTCTTGCCTCTTGCCTTTTGCCTCTTGCCTATTGCCTTTTGCCTTTTGCCTCTTGCCTTTTTCCTGTTGCCTTTTGTATTTTGCCCTTTGCCTTTTGCCTTTTGTCTTTTGCCTTTTGCCATTTGCTTTTTGCCTTTTGCCTTTTTCCTTTTTTCTTTTTGACTTTCTCCTTTTCCCTTTTCCCTTTTGCCTTTTTCCTTTTGCCTTTTGCCTTTTGCCTTTTGCCTTTTGCCTTTTCCATTTTACCTTTTTGCCTTCTAGCTTTTGCCTTTTGCCTATTCACTTTTGCCTTCTGCCTTTTACGTTTTGCCTTTTGCCTTTTGCCCTTTCCTTTTTTCCTTTTGCCTTTTGCCTTTTTCCTTTTGCCTTTTGCACTTTGCGTTTTGCATTTTGCCTTTTGCCCTTTCGCTTTTGCCTATTTCCTTTTGCCACTTTCCTCTTGCCTTTTGCCTTTTGCATTTTGCCTTTTGCCTTTTGCCCTTTCCCTTCTGTGTTTTACCTTTTGCCCTTTTCCTCTTGCCTTTTGCCTTTTGCCTTTTTCCTTTTTAATTCTACCCTTTGCCTTGTGCCTTGTGCCTTTTGCCTTTTGCCTTTTGCCTCTTGCCTTTTTCCTCTTGCCTATTGCCTTTTGCCGCTTTCCTTCTGCCTTTTGCCTTTTGCCTTTTGCCCTTTGCCTTTTGCCTTTTGCCTTTTGCCTTTTGCCTTTTTCTTTTTCCTTTTTCTTTTTGCCTTTTGCCTTTTACCTTTTGCCATTTTTCCTTTTCCTGTTGCCTTTTGCCTTTTGCCTCTTGCCATTTTCCCTTTGCCTTTTGTCTTTTGCCTTTTGCTTTCTGCCTTTTGCCTTTTGCCTTTTGCCTTTCGTCTTTTTCCTTTTGCCTTTTGACTTTTGCCTTTTTCATTTTGCCTTTTGCCTTTTTCCTTTTGCCTATTTTCCTTGGCCTTTTGCCTTTTGCTTTTTGCCTTTTGCTTTTTGCTTTTTGCCTTTTGCGTTCTCCCCTCTACCTTTTGCCTTTTGCCTTTCACCTTTTGTCTTTTTCCTTTTGACTTTTGCCTTTTCCCTTTTGCCTTTTGCTCTCTCCATTTTGCCTTTTGCCTTTTGCCTTTTTCCTCTTGCCTTTTGCCCTTTCCTTTTTGCCTTTTGCCTTTTGCCCTTTCTCTTTTGACTTTTGCCTTTTGCCCTTTTCCTCTTGTTTTTTGCCTTTTGCCGTTTGCCTTTTGCCTTTTGGTCTTTCCCTTTTGCCTTTTGCCTTTTTCCCTTTGCCCTTTGCCTTTTTCCTTTTGCCTTTTTCCTTTTTCCTTTAACCTACTGCCTTTTGCCTTTTTCCTTTGGCCTTTTGCCTTTTGCCATTTGCCTTTTGCCTTTTGCCTTTTCCCCTTTTCTTTTTGAATTTTGCCTTTTGCCTTTTCTTCTTTTACCTTTTGCCTTTTGCCTTTTGCCTTTGGCCTTTTGCCTTTTGCCATTTGCCTTTTGCCTTTTGCCTTTTTCCTTTTGCCCTTTGCCTTTTGCCTGTTGCCTTTTGCCTTTTGCCTTTTGCTATTGCCTTTTGCCTTTTTCCTTTTACATTTTTCCTTTTGCCTTTGCCTTGTGCTCTTTGCCATTTGCCTTTTGCCTTTTGCCTTTTTCCTTTTGCCCTTTGCCTTTTGCCTGTTGCCTTTTGCCTTTTGCCTTTTGCTATTGCCTTTTGCCTTTTTCCTTTTACATTTTTCCTTTTGCCTTTGCCTTGTGCTCTTTGCCATTTGCCTTTTGCCTTTTGCCTTTTTCCTTTTGCCCTTTGCCTTTTGCCTGTTGCCTTTTGCCTTTTGCCTTTTGCTATTGCCTTTTGCCTTTTTCCTTTTACATTTTTCCTTTTGCCTTTGCCTTGTGCTCTTTGCCATTTGCCTTTTGCCTTTTGCCTTTTTCCTTTTGCCCTTTGCCTTTTGCCTGTTGCCTTTTGCCTTTTGCCTTTTGCTATTGCCTTTTGCCTTTTTCCTTTTACATTTTTCCTTTTGCCTTTGCCTTGTGCTCTTTGCCATTTGCCTTTTGCCTTTTGCCTTTTTCCTTTTGCCCTTTGCCTTTTGCCTGTTGCCTTTTGCCTTTTGCCTTTTGCTATTGCCTTTTGCCTTTTTCCTTTTACATTTTTCCTTTTGCCTTTGCCTTGTGCTCTTTGCCATTTGCCTTTTGCCTTTTGCCCTTTGCCCTTTGCCTTGTGCCTTTTGCCCTTTGCCTTTTGCCTTCTGTCTTTTGCCTTCAGCCTTTTGCCTTTTGCATTTTGCATTTTGCCTTTTTCCTGTTGCTTTTTGCGTTTTTCCTTTTGCCTTTTTCCTTTTGCCTTTTGCCTTTTGCCTTTTGCCTTTAGCCTTTTGCCTTTTGACTTTTTGCTTTTTCCTTTTGCGTTTGCCTTTTGCCTTTTTCAATTTGCCTCTTGCCTTTTGCCTTTTGCCTTTTGCCTTTTGCCTTCTGCCTTTTGCATTTTGCCTCTTGCCTTTTGGCTTTTTCCTTTTGCTCTTTCCATTTTGCCATTTTCCTTTTGCCGTTTGCCTTTTACCTTTTTCCTTTTTCCTTTTGCCTTTTGCACTTTGCCTTTTGCCTTCTGCCTTTTGGCTTTTGGCTTTTGGCTTTTGTCTTTTGTCTTTTTCCTTTTGGCTTTTGCCTTTTGCCTTTTTCCTTATGGCTTTTGTCTTTTGCCTTTTGCCTTTTGCCTTTTGTTTTTTTCCTTTTGCCTTTTGCCTTTTTCATTTTTCCTTTTGCCTTTTGCCTTTTGTGTTTTGCCTCTTTCCCTTTGCCTTTTGCCTTTTGCCTTTTTCATTTTTCCCTTTGCCTTTTGCCTTTTGCCTTTTGCCTTTTGCCTTTTTCCCTTTGCCTTTTGCCTTTTGCCTTTTTCATTTTTCCCTTTGCCTTTTGCCTTTTGCCTTTTGCCTTTTGCCTTTCATCTTTTGCCTTTTGCCTTTTGCCTTTTCCCTTTTACCATTTGCCTTTTGCCTTTTACCTTTTACCTTTTGCCTTTTGCCTTTTGCCATTTTCCCTTTCCAATTTGCCTTATGCCTTTTGCCTTTTTCCTCTTGCCTTTTTCCCTTTGGGTTTTGCCATTGGCCTTTTGCCCTTTCTCTTTTGCCTTTTGCCTTTTGCCCTTTTTCTCTTTCCTTTTGCCTTTTTCCTTTTGCCCTTTCCCTTTTCGCTTTTTCCTTTTTCCTTTTGCCCTTTCCGTTTTGCCCTTTGCCTTTTGCCTTGTGCCATTTGCCTTTTGCGTTTTGCCTCTTGGCTTTTGCCCCTTGCCTATTGCCTTTTGCCTTTTGCCTTTTGCCTCCTTCCTTTTGCCTTTTTCCCATTGCCTTTTGCCTTTTTTCTGTTGCCTTTTGCCTTTTGCCTTTTGCCTTTTGCCTTTTGCCCTTTGCCTTTTGCCTTTAGCCTTTTGCCTTTTTCCTTCATTTTTCCTTTTGCCTTTGCCTTGTGCCCTTTGCCGTTTGCCTTTTGCCTTTTGCCCTTTGCCCTTTGCCTTTTGCCTTTTGCCCTTTGCCTTTTGCCTTTAGCCTTTTGCCTTTTTCCTTCATTTTTCCTTTTGCCTTTGCCTTGTGCCCTTTGCCGTTTGCCTTTTGCCTTTTGCCCTTTGCCCTTTGCCTTTTGCCTTTTGCCTTTTTCAATTTTCCTCTTGCCTTTTGCCTTTTGCCTTTTTCCTTTTGCCCTTTGCCTTTTGCCTTTTGCCTTTTTCAATTTTCCTCTTGCCTTTTGCCTTTTGCCTTTTTCCTTTTGCCTTTTGCCTTTTGCTTTTTGTATTTTGCCTTTTACGTTTTTCCTATTGCCTCTTGCCCTTTGCCTTTTGCCATTTGCCTCTTGCCTTTTTCCCTTAGCCTTTTGCCTTTTTCCTGTTGGCTTTTGCCTTTTGCCTTTTGGTTTTTGGCTTTTGGCTTTTGGCTTTTGCCTTTTGCCTTTTGCGTTTTGCCTTTTGCCTGTTGCCTTTTGCCTTTTTCCTTTTGCCTTTTTCCTTTTGCCTTTTGCCTTTTGCCTTTTGCATGTAGCCTTTTGCCTTTTGCCTTTTTACTTTTTCCTTCTGCCCTTTGCCTTTTGCATTTTTCAATTTACCTCTTGCCTTTTGCGTTTTGCCTTTTTCCCTTTGCCTTTTGCCTTTTGCTTTTTGTATTTTGCCTTTTGCGTTTTGCCTATTGCCTCTTGCCCTTTGCCTTTTACCATTTGCCTTTTGCTTTTTGCCCTTAGCCTTTTGCATTTTTCCTTTTGGCTTTAGCCTTTTGCCTTTTGGCTTTTGGCTTTTGGCTTTTGCCTTTTGCCTTTTGCCTTTTTCCATTTGCCATTTGCCTTATTCCTTTTGCCTTTTGCCTTTTTTCTTTTGCCTTTTGCCTTTCACCTTTTTCATTTTGCCTTTTCCCCTTTGCCTTTTTCCTTTTGCCTTTTGCCTCTTCCCGTTTACCTTTTACCCTGCATTTTTCCTTTTGCAATCTGCCTTTTCCTCTTGCCTTTTGCACTTTTCGTTTTGCCTTTTGACTTTTGCCCTTTCTCTTTTGCCTTTTTCCTTTTGCCCTTTTCCTCTTTCCTTTTGCCTTTTGCCTTTTTCCCTTTCCATTTTTCCTATTGAATTTTACCTTTTGCCCTTTCCCTTTTGTCCTTTTGCCTCTTGTCTTTTGCCTCTTGCCTATTGCTTTTTGCCTTTTCCTTTTGTCTTTTTCCTTTTGCCTTTTGCCTACTGCCTTTTGCCTTTTTTCTGTTTCCTTTTGCCTTTTGCCTTTTGCCTCTTGCCCTTTGCCTTTTTCCTTTTTCCTTTTGCCTTTTGCACTTTGCCTTTTGCCTTTTGCCTCTTTTTTGTTCCTTTTGCCTTTTGCCTTTTTCCCTTTGAATTTTGCCTTTTGCCTTTTTCCTTTTGCGTTTTGCCCTTTTCCTTTTGCCTTTTTCCTTTTTCATTTTGCCTTTTGCCTTTTGCCTTTTCCCTTTTGCCTTTTGCCTTTTTCCTTTTGCCTTTTGCCTTTTGCCTTTTCCCTTTTGCCTTTTGCCTTTTTCCTTTTGCCTTTTGCCTTTTGCCCCTTGCCTTTTGCCTTGTGCCTTTTGCCTTTTACCTCTTGCCTTTTTCCTCTTGCCTATTGCCTTTTGCCGCTTTCCGTTTGCTTTTTGCCTTTTGCCCTTTGCCTTTTGCCTTTTGCCTTTTGCCTTTTTCCCTTTGCCCTTTGCCTTTTTCCCATTGCCTTTTAGCCTTTTGCCTTTTTCCTTTTGCCTTTTGTCTTTTGTCTTTTACCTTTTGCCTATTGCCTTTTGCCTTATGCCTTCTGCTTTTTTCCTTTTGCATTTTGCCTTTTGCCTTTTACCTTTTGTCTTTTTCCTTTTTCATTTTGCCTTTTACCTTTTGCCTTTGTTCTTTTGCCTTCTCCCTTTTGACGTTTTCTTTTTGCCTTTTGCCTTTTGCCTTTTGCCTCTTGCCTTTTGCCTTTTCCGTTTTGCCTTTGGCCTTTTTCCTTTTGCCTTTTGCCTTTTGCCTTTTGCCTTTTGCCCTTTCCCTTTTTCCTTCTGACTTTTGCCTTTTTTCTCTTGCCTTTTTCCCTTTGCATTTTGTGTTTTGCCTTTTGCCCTTTCTCCTTTGCATTTTACCTTTTGCCATTGTCCTTTTGCCTTTTGCCTTTTTCCTTTTGCCCTTTCCCTTCTGCCTTTTACCTTTTGCCCTTTTCCTCTTGCTTTTTTCCTTTTGCCTTTTTACTTTTGCCTTCTACCCTTTGCCTTTTGCCTTGTGCCTTTTGCCTTTTTCCTTTTGCCCTTTCCCTTCTGCCTTTTACCTTTTGCCCTTTTCCTCTTGCTTTTTTCCTTTTGCCTTTTTACTTTTGCCTTCTACCCTTTGCCTTTTGCCTTGTGCCTTTTGCCTTTTGCCTCTTGCCATTTTGCTCTTGCCTATTGCCTTTTGCCGCTTTCCTTTTGCCTTTTTCCTTTTGCCCTTTGCCTTTTGCCTTTTTCCTTTTGCATTTTTCCTTTCGCCCTTTGCCCTTTTCCTTTTGCCTTTTCGCCCTTGCCTTTTGCCTTTTGGCTTTTGTCTTTTTTCTTTTACCTTTTGCCTATTGCCCTTTGCCTTCTGACTTCAGCCTTCTGCTTTTTGCCTTTTGCCTTTTGCCTTTTGCCTTTTACCTTTTTTCTTTTGCCTTTTTCATTTTGCCTTTTGCCTTTTGCCGTTTGCCTTCTCCCTTTTGATGCTTTCCTTTTGCCTTTTGCCTTTTGCCTTTTTCCTTTTGCCTTTTGCCTTTTTCCTTTTACCTTTTGCCTTTTGCCTTATGCCTTTTGCCTTTTGAACTTTTCATTTTGCCTTTTGCCTTCTCCCTTTTGATGCTTTCCTTTTGCCTTTTGCCTTTTGCCTTTTTCCTTTTGCCTTTTGCCTTTTTCCTTTTACCTTTTGCCTTTTGCCTTATGCCTTTTGCCTTTTGAACTTTTCATTCTGCCTCTTGCCTTTTGCCTTTTGCCTTTTGCACTTTTCATTTTGCCTTTTGCCTTTTGCCTGTTGCCTTTTTCCTTTTGCCTTTAGCCTTTTGCATTTTGCCTTTTGCCTTTTGCCTTCTGCCTTTTACATTTTGCCTTTTGCGTTTTGCATTTTGCGTTTTGCCCTTTGGCTTTTGCCATTCCCCTTTTGCCTTTTACCTTTTTCCTTTTCCCGTTTGCATTGTGTACTTTGCCTTTTGCCTTCTGCCTTTTTGCTTTTTCCTTTTGGGTTTTGTGTTTTGCCTTTTGCCTCGTGCCTTTTGCCTTTTGCCTTTTGCCTTTTGCCTTTTGCCTTTTGCCTTGTGCCCTTTGCCTTTTGCCTTTTGCATTTCGCCTTTTGTCTTCTACCTTTTGCCTTTTGTCTTTTTCCTTTTGCCTTTTGCCTTTTGCCTTTTGCCTTTTGCCTTTTGCGTTTTGCCTTTTGCCTTTTGCCTTTTGCGTTTTGCCTTTTGCCTTTTGCCTTTTGCGTTTTGCCTTTTGCCTTTTGCCTTTTGCGTTTTGCCTTTTGCCTTTTGCCTTTTGCGTTTTGCCTTTTGCCTTTTGCCTTTTGCGTTTTGCCTTTTGCCTTTTGCCTTTTGCGTTTTGCCTTTTGCCTTTTGCCTTTTGCGTTTTGCCTTTTGCCTTTTGCCTTTTGCGTTTTGCCTTTTGCCTTTTGCCTTTTGCGTTTTGCCTTTTGCCTTTTGCCTTTTGCGTTTTGCCTTTTGCCTTTTGCCTTTTGCGTTTTGCCTTTTGCCTTTTGCCTTTTGCGTTTTGCCTTTTGCCTTTTGCCTTTTGCGTTTTGCCTTTTGCCTTTTGCCTTTTGCATTTTTGCTTTTTCCCCTTGCCTTTTGCCTTTTGCCTTTTGCCTTTTTCCATTTGCCATTTTCCTTTTGCCTTTTTCCTTTTGCCTTTTGCCATTTGCCTTTTTCATTTTGCCTTTTTCCTTTTGCCTTTTGCCTTTTGCCTTTTCCCTTTTGCCTTTTTCCGTTTTCATTTTTCCTTTTGCCTTTGCCTTGTGCCCTTTGCCATTTACCTTTTGCCTTTTGCCCTTTGCCCTTTGCCTTGTGCCTTTTTCCGTTTGCCTTTTGCCTTCTGTCTTTTGTCTTTTTCCTTTTGCCTTTTGCCTTTTTTCTCCTGCCTTCTGCCTTTTGCCTTTTGCCTTTTACATTTGGCATTTTGTGTTTTACGTTTTGCCTTTTGCCTTTTGCATTTTGCGTTTTGCCTTTTGCCTTCTTCCTTTTGCCTTTTTCCTATTTCCTTTTGCCTTTTGTCCGTTGCTGTTTGCTGTTTGCCTTTTGCCCTTTGCCTTTTGCCTTTTGCCTTTTGCCTTTTGCCTTTTGTCTTTTTCCTTTTTCATTTATCCTTTTGCCTTTGCCTTCTACCCTTAGCCATTTACCTTTTGCCTTTTGCCCTTTGCCCTTTGCCTTCTGCCTTTTGCCGTTTGCCCTTTGCCTTCTGTCTTATGCCTTTTTCCTTTTGCCTTTTGCCTTTTTTCTTCTGCCTTTTGCCTTTTGCCTTTTGCCTTTTGCATTTTGTGTTTTACCTTTTGCCTTTTGCCCTTTGCATTTTGCGTTTTGCCTTTTGCCTGTTGCCTTTTGCCTTTTGCCTTTTGCCGTTTGCCTTTTGCCTTTAGCCTTTTGCCTTTTGCCTTTTTACGTTTTCCTTTTGCCCTTTGCCTTTTGCCTTTTTCAATTTGCCTCTTGCCTTTTGCCTTTTTCCTTTTGCGTTTTGTGATTCGCCTTTTGCATTTTGCCTTTTGCCTTTTGCCTTTTTACGTTTTCCTTTTGCCCTTTGCCTTTTGCCTTTTTCAATTTGCCTCTTGCCTTTTGCCTTTTTCCTTTTGCGTTTTGTGATTCGCCTTTTGCATTTTGCCTTTTGCCTTTTGCATTCTCCCTTTTTCCCTTTGCCTTTTGCCATTTACCATTTGCCTTTTTCCTTTAGACTTTTGCCTTTTTCCTTTTACCTTTTGCCTTTTGCACTTTGCCTTTTGCCTTTTGCCTTTTGGCTTTTGGCTTTTGGCTTTTGGCATTTGCCTTTTGCCTTTTTCCTTTTTCCTTTTGCCTTTTTCCTTTTGGCCTTTGCCTTTTGCATTTTTCCATTTGCCTTTTTCCTTTTGCCTTTTTCGTTTTGCCTTTTGCCGTCTGCCTTTTTCATTTTGCCTTTTTCCTTTTGCCTTTTGCCTTTTGCTTTTTTCCTTTTTCCCTTTTCCCTTTTGCCTTTTGCCTTTTGCCTTTTGTCCGTTGCCGTTTGCCGTTTGCCTTTTGCCCTTTGCCTTTTGCCTTTTGCCTTTTTCCTTTTTCATTTTTCCTTTTGCCTTTGCCTTGTGCCCTTTGCCATTTACCTTTTGCCTTTTGCCCTTTGCCCTTTGCCTTGTTCCTTTTGCCGTTTGCCTTTTGCCTTCTGTCTTTTGACCTTTTCCTTTTGCCTTTGCCTTGTGCCCTTTGCCATTTACCTTTTGCCTTTTGCCCTTTGCCCTTTGCCTTGTTCCTTTTGCCGTTTGCCTTTTGCCTTCTGTCTTTTGACCTTTTCCTTTTGCCTTTTGCCTTTTTTCTTCTGCCTTCTGCCTTTTGCCTTCTGCCTTTTGCATTTGGCATTTTTTGTTTTACGTTTTGCCTTTTGCCTTTTGCATTTTGCGTTTTGCTTTTTGCCTGTTGCCTTTTGCCTTCTTCCTTTTGCCTTTTTCCTTTTGCCTTTTGCCTTTTGTCCGTTTCTGTTTGCTGTTTGCCTTTTGCCCTTTGCCTTTTGCCTTTTGCCTTTTTCCTTTTTCATTTATCCTTTTGCCTTTGCCTTGTGCCCTTAGCCATTTACCTTTTGCCTTTTGCCCTTTGCCCTTTGCCTTCTGCCTTTTGCCGTTTGCCCTTTGCCTTCTGTCTTATGCCTTTTTCCTTTTGCCTTTTGCCTTCTTTCTTCTGCCTTTTGCCTTTTGCATTTTGTGTTTTACCTTTTGCCTTTTGCCTTTTGCATTTTGCGTTTTGCCTTTTGCCTGTTGCCTTTTGCCTTTAGCCTTTTGCCTTTTGCCTTTTTACGTTTTCCTTTTGCCCTTTGCCTTTTGCCTTTTTCAATTTGCCTCTTGCCTTTTGCCTTTTTCCTTTTGCGTTTTGTGATTCGCCTTTTGCATTTTGCCTTTTGCCTTTTGCCTTCTCCCTTTTTCCCTTTGCCTTCTCCCATTTTCCATTTGCCTTTTTCCTTTAGACTTTTGCCTTTGCCTTTTACCTTTTGCCTTTTGCACTTTGCCTTTTGCCTTTTGCCTTTTGGCTTTTGGCTTTTGGCTTTTGGCTTTTGCTTTTTGCCTTTTTCCTTTTTTCCTTTTGCCTTTTTCCTTTTGGCCTTTGCCTTTTGCCTTTTGCCTTTTGCCATTTGCCATTTGCCTTATTCCTTTTGCCTTTTGCCTTTTTCCTTTTGCCTTTTGCCTTTTGCCTTTTTCATTTTGCCTTTTGCCATTTGCCTTTTGCCTTTTGCCTTTTGCCTTTTGCACTTTCCCTTTTGCCCTTTTCCTCTTGCCTTTTGCCCTTTGCGTTTTGCCTTTTGCCTTTTGCCCTTTCTCTTTTGCCTTTTGCCTTTTGCCCTTTTCCTCTTTCATTTTGCCTTTTGCCTTTTGCCTTTTGCCTTTTGCCCTTTTCCTCTTTCCTTTTGCCTTTTGCCTTTTGCCTTTTTCCTTTTGCCTTTTGCCTTTGTCATTTTTCCTTTTGCCTTGCCTTTTGCCTTTTGCCTTTTGCCTTTTGCACTTTCCCTTTTGCCCTTTTCCTCTTGCCTTTTGCCCTTTGCCTTTTGCCTTTTGCCGTTCGCCTTTTGCCTTTTTCCTTTTGCCTTTTGCCTTTTGCCTTTTGCCTTTTGCCTTTTCCCTTTGCCTTTTGCCTTTTTCCTTTTGCCTTTTTCCTTTTGCCTTCTGCCTTGTGCATTTTGCCTTTTGCCTTTTTCCTCTTGCCTTTTTCCTCTTGCCTATTGCCTTTTGTCGCTTTCCTTTTGCCTTTTGCCTTTTGCCTTTTGCCTTCTGTCTTTCGTCTTTTACCTTTTGCCTATTGCCCTTTGCCTTATGCCTTCTGCTTTTTTCGTTTTGTCTTTTGCCTTTTGCCTATTGCCTTTTGCCTTCTCTCTTTTGACGTTTTCTTTTTGCCTTTTGCCTTTTGCCTTTTGCCTTTTGCCTTTTCCCTTTTGCCTTTTGTCCTTTCCCTTTTGGCTTTTGCAGTTTGCCTTTTTCCTCTTACCTTTTGCCTTTTGCTCTTTGCCTTTTGCCCTCTCCCTTCTGCCTTTTACCTTTTGCCCTTTTCCTCTTGCCTTTTTCCTTTTTCCTTCTACCCCTTGCCTTTCGCCTTGTGCCTTTTTCCTTTTGCCCTTTGCCTCTTGTCTTTTCCCTCTTGCCTATTGCCTTTTGCCGCTTTCCTTATGCCTTTTGCCTTTTGCCCTTTGCCTTTTGCCTTTTGCCTTTTGTCTTTTTCCTTTCTCCGTTTGCATTTTTCCTTTTGCCTTTTTGCCCTTGCCTTTTGCCTTTTGCCTTTTGTCTTTTTTCTTTTACGTTTTGCCTATTGCCCTTTGCCTTGTGCCTTCAACCTTCTGCTTTTTGCCTTTTGCCTTTTGCCTTTTACCTTTTTTCTTTTGCCTTTTTCATTTTGCCTTTTTCCTTTTGCATTTATCCTTTTGCCTTCTCCCTTTTGACGTTTTCCTTTTGCCTTTTGCCTTTTGCCTTTTACCTTTTGCCTTTTGCCTTTTGCATTTTGGCTTTTGCCTTTTGCCTTTTGCCTTTTGCCTTTTGCCTTTTACCTTTTGCCTTTTGCCTTTTTCCTTTTGCCTTTTGCCTTTTGCCTTTTGCCTTTTCCCTTTTGCCTTTTGCCTTTTGCCTTTTACCTTTTGCCTTTTGCCTTTTGCATTTTGCCTTTTGCCCTTTGCCTTATGCGTTTTGCCTTTTACCTTTTGCCGTTTGCCTTTTGCCTTTTGCCTTTTGATTTTTTAATTCTGCCTTTTGCCTTTTGCCTTTTGCCTTTTGCACTTCTCATTTTGCCTTTTGCCTTTTACCTTTAGCCTTTTTCATTTTGCCTTTTGCCTTTTACCTTTTGCCTTTTACATTTTGCCTTTTGCTTTTTGCCTTTTGCCTTTTGCGTTTTCCCTTTTACCTTTTGCCTTTTTTCTTTCACCTTTTTCCTTTTTCCTTTTGCCTTTTGCCTTTTGCCTTTTTCCCTTTCCATTTTGCCTTTTGCCTTTTGCCTTTTCCCCTTTCCCTTTTTCCTTTTGCCTTTTGCCTGTTACCCATTCCCTTTTGTCCTTTTGCCTCTTGCATCCTGCCTTTTGCCTCTTGCCTATTGCCTTTTGCCTTTTGCCTCTTGCCTTTTTCCTTTTGCCTTTTGCCTACTTCCTTTTGCCCTTTTTCTGTTGCCTTTTTCCTTTTGCCTTTTGTATTTTGCCCTTTGCCTTTTGCCTTTTGCCTTTTTTCCTTGGCCTTTTGCCTTTTTCCTTTTGCCTTTTGCCTTTAGCCACTTGCCTTTTGCCTCTTGCATTTCGCCTTTTGCCTCTCGCCTTTTGCCTTTTGCC
The DNA here is from genome assembly GCA_023375785.1 of Penium margaritaceum. Taxonomy (NCBI): domain Eukaryota; kingdom Viridiplantae; phylum Streptophyta; class Zygnematophyceae; order Desmidiales; family Peniaceae; genus Penium; species Penium margaritaceum. Next base: position 20,333 of record SZWC01012402.1, on the reverse strand, counting down.
TTTTCCCTTTTCCCTTTTGCCTTTTTCCTTTTGCCTTTTGCCTTTAGCCACTTGCCTTTTGCCTCTTGCATTTCGCCTTTTGCCTCTCGCCTTTTGCCTTTTGCCTTTTCCCTTTTCCCTTTTGCCTTTTTCCTTTTGCCTTTTGCCTTTAGCCACTTGCCTTTTGCCTCTTGCATTTCGCCTTTTGCCTCTCGCCTTTTGCCTTTTGCCTTTTCCCTTTTCCCTTTTGCCTTTTTCCTTTTGCCTTTTGCCTTTAGCCACTTGCCTTTTGCCTCTTGCATTTCGCCTTTTGCCTCTCGCCTTTTGCCTTTTGCCTTTTCCCTTTTCCCTTTTGCCTTTTTCCTTTTGCCTTTTGCCTTTAGCCACTTGCCTTTTGCCTCTTGCATTTCGCCTTTTGCCTCTCGCCTTTTGCCTTTTGCCTTTTCCCTTTTCCCTTTTGCCTTTTTCCTTTTGCCTTTTGCCTTTAGCCACTTGCCTTTTGCCTCTTGCATTTCGCCTTTTGCCTCTCGCCTTTTGCCTTTTGCCTTTTCCCTTTTCCCTTTTGCCTTTTTCCTTTTGCCTTTTGCCTTTAGCCACTTGCCTTTTGCCTCTTGCATTTCGCCTTTTGCCTCTCGCCTTTTGCCTTTTGCCTTTTCCCTTTTCCCTTTTGCCTTTTTCCTTTTGCCTTTTGCCTTTAGCCACTTGCCTTTTGCCTCTTGCATTTCGCCTTTTGCCTCTCGCCTTTTGCCTTTTGCCTTTTCCCTTTTCCCTTTTGCCTTTTTCCTTTTGCCTTTTGCCTTTAGCCACTTGCCTTTTGCCTCTTGCATTTCGCCTTTTGCCTCTCGCCTTTTGCCTTTTGCCTTTTCCCTTTTCCCTTTTGCCTTTTTCCTTTTGCCTTTTGCCTTTAGCCACTTGCCTTTTGCCTCTTGCATTTCGCCTTTTGCCTCTCGCCTTTTGCCTTTTGCCTTTTCCCTTTTCCCTTTTGCCTTTTTCCTTTTGCCTTTTGCCTTTAGCCACTTGCCTTTTGCCTCTTGCATTTCGCCTTTTGCCTCTCGCCTTTTGCCTTTTGCCTTTTCCCTTTTCCCTTTTGCCTTTTTCCTTTTGCCTTTTGCCTTTAGCCACTTGCCTTTTGCCTCTTGCATTTCGCCTTTTGCCTCTCGCCTTTTGCCTTTTGCCTTTTCCCTTTTCCCTTTTGCCTTTTTCCTTTTGCCTTTTGCCTTTAGCCACTTGCCTTTTGCCTCTTGCATTTCGCCTTTTGCCTCTCGCCTTTTGCCTTTTGCCTTTTCCCTTTTCCCTTTTGCCTTTTTCCTTTTGCCTTTTGCCTTTAGCCACTTGCCTTTTGCCTCTTGCATTTCGCCTTTTGCCTCTCGCCTTTTGCCTTTTGCCTTTTCCCTTTTCCCTTTTGCCTTTTTCCTTTTGCCTTTTGCCTTTAGCCACTTGCCTTTTGCCTCTTGCATTTCGCCTTTTGCCTCTCGCCTTTTGCCTTTTGCCTTTTCCCTTTTCCCTTTTGCCTTTTTCCTTTTGCCTTTTGCCTTTAGCCACTTGCCTTTTGCCTCTTGCATTTCGCCTTTTGCCTCTCGCCTTTTGCCTTTTGCCTTTTCCCTTTTCCCTTTTGCCTTTTTCCTTTTGCCTTTTGCCTTTAGCCACTTGCCTTTTGCCTCTTGCATTTCGCCTTTTGCCTCTCGCCTTTTGCCTTTTGCCTTTTCCCTTTTCCCTTTTGCCTTTTTCCTTTTGCCTTTTGCCTTTAGCCACTTGCCTTTTGCCTCTTGCATTTCGCCTTTTGCCTCTCGCCTTTTGCCTTTTGCCTTTTCCCTTTTGCCTTTTTCCTTTTGCCTTTTGCCTCTTGCCTTTTGCCTTTTGCCTTTTGCCCTTTCCCTTTTGCCTTTTGCCTATTGCCTTTTTCCTGTTGCCTTTTGCCCTTTGCGTTTTGCATTTTGCCTTTTGCCCTTTCTCTTTTGCCTTTTTCGTTTTGCCATTTTCCTCTTGCCTTTTGCCTTTTGCCTTTTGCTTTTTGCCCTTTCCCTTCTGCCTTTTACCTTCTGCCCTTTTCTTCTTGCTTTTTGCCTTTTGCCTTTTTCCTTTTGCCTTCTACCCTTTGTCCTGCGCCTTGTGCCTTGTGCCTTTTGCCTTTTGCCTTTTGCTTGTTGCCTTTTTCCTCTTGCCTCTTGCCTTTTGCCACTTTCCTTTTGCCTTTTGCCTTTTGCCGTTTGCCTTTTGCCTTCTGCCTTTTGCCTGCTTCCTTTTGCCCTTTGCCTTTTTCCTTTTGCCTTTTTGCCCTTGCCTTTTGCCTTTTGCCTTTTGCCGTTTGCCTTTTGCCTTCTGCCTTTTGCCTGCTTCCTTTTGCCCTTTGCCTTTTTCCTTTTGCCTTTTTGCCCTTGCCTTTTGCCTTTTGCCTTCTGTCTTTTGTCTTTTACCTTTTGCCTATTGCCCTTTGCCTTCTGCCTTCTGCTTTTTGCCTTTTGCCTTTTGCCTTTTGCCTTTTACCTTCTTTCTCTTGCCTTTTTCATTTTGCCTTTTGCCTTTTTCCTTTTGCATTTTGCCTTCTCCCTTTTAACGTTTTCCTTCTGACTTTTGCCTTTTGCCTTTTGCCTTTTTCATTTTGGCTTCTGCCTTTTGCCTTTTGCCTTTTGCCCTTTGCCTTTTTCCTTTTGCCTTTTTCCCTTTGCCTTTTGCCATTCGCCTTATGCCTTTTGCCTTTTGCCTTTTCCCTTTTGCCTTTTGCCTTTTCCCTTTTGCCTTTTGCCTTTTCCCTTTTGCCTTTTGCCTTTTCCCTTTTGCCTTTTGCCTTTTCCCTTTTGCCTTTTGCCTTTTCCCTTTTGCCTTTTGCCTTTTCCCTTTTGCCTTTTGCCTTTTCCCTTTTGCCTTTTGCCTTTTCCCTTTTGCCTTTTGCCTTTTCCCTTTTGCCTTTTGCCTTTTCCCTTTTGCCTTTTGCCTTTTCCCTTTTGCCTTTTGCCTTTTCCCTTTTGCCTTTTGCCTTTTCCCTTTTGCCTTTTGCCTTTTCCCTTTTGCCTTTTGCCTTTTCCCTTTTGCCTTTTGCCTTTTCCCTTTTGCCTTTTGCCTTTTCCCTTTTGCCTTTTGCCTTTTCCCTTTTGCCTTTTGCCTTTTCCCTTTTGCCTTTTGCCTTTTCCCTTTTGCCTTTTGCCTTTTCCCTTTTGCCTTTTGCCTTTTCCCTTTTGCCTTTTGCCTTTTCCCTTTTGCCTTTTGCCTTTTCCCTTTTGCCTTTTGCCTTTTCCCTTTTGCCTTTTGCCTTTTCCCTTTTGCCTTTTGCCTTTTCCCTTTTGCCTTTTGCCTTTTCCCTTTTGCCTTTTGCCTTTTCCCTTTTGCCTTTTGCCTTTTCCCTTTTGCCTTTTGCCTTTTCCCTTTTGCCTTTTGCCTTTTCCCTTTTGCCTTTTGCCTTTTCCCTTTTGCCTTTTGCCTTTTCCCTTTTGCCTTTTGCCTTTTCCCTTTTGCCTTTTGCCTTTTCCCTTTTGCCTTTTGCCTTTTCCCTTTTGCCTTTTGCCTTTTCCCTTTTGCCTTTTGCCTTTTCCCTTTTGCCTTTTGCCTTTTCCCTTTTGCCTTTTGCCTTTTCCCTTTTGCCTTTTGCCTTTTCCCTTTTGCCTTTTGCCTTTTCCCTTTTGCCTTTTGCCTTTTCCCTTTTGCCTTTTGCCTTTTCCCTTTTGCCTTTTGCCTTTTCCCTTTTGCCTTTTGCCTTTTCCCTTTTGCCTTTTGCCTTTTCCCTTTTGCCTTTTGCCTTTTCCCTTTTGCCTTTTGCCTTTTCCCTTTTGCCTTTTGCCTTTTCCCTTTTGCCTTTTGCCTTTTCCCTTTTGCCTTTTGCCTTTTCCCTTTTGCCTTTTGCCTTTTCCCTTTTGCCTTTTGCCTTTTCCCTTTTGCCTTTTGCCTTTTCCCTTTTGCCTTTTGCCTTTTCCCTTTTGCCTTTTGCCTTTTCCCTTTTGCCTTTTGCCTTTTCCCTTTTGCCTTTTGCCTTTTCCCTTTTGCCTTTTGCCTTTTCCCTTTTGCCTTTTGCCTTTTCCCTTTTGCCTTTTGCCTTTCGCCTTTTTCCTCTTGCCTTTTGCCCTTTACGTTTTGCCTTTTGCCTTTTAACCTTTCTATCTTGACTTTTGCCTTTTTCCCCTTTCCTCTTGCCTTTTGCCTTTTGCCTTTTGCCTTTTGCCCTTTCCCTTTTGTCTTTTGCCCTTTGCCTTTTTCCCTCTCCCTTTTTCCCTTTGCCTTTTGCCTTTTGCGTTTTGCCTTTTGCCTCTTTCCCTTCGCCTTTTGCCTTTTTCCTTTTTCATTTTTCCCTTTGCCCTTTTCCTTTTGCCTTTTGCCTTTTGCCTTTTGCCTTTTGCTATTTGCCTTTTCCCTTTTACCTTTTGCCTTTTCCCTTTTACCTTTTAACTTTTGCCTTTTGCCTTTTGCCATTTGCCCTTTCCATTTTGCCCTTTGCCTTTTTCCTTCTTCCTCTTGCCTTTTGCCCTTTTCCTCTTGCCTTTTGTCTTTTGCCTTTTGCCCTTTCCCTTTTGCCTTTTTCCTTTTGCCTTTTGCCCTTTCCCTTTTGCCTTGTGCCATTTGCCTTTTGCATTTTGCCTCTTGCCTTTTGCCTCTTTCCCATTGCCTTTTGCCTTTTTCCTTTTGCCTTTTGCGTATTGCCTTTTGCCCTTTGTCTGTTCCCATTTGCCTTTTGCCTTTTGCCTTTTGCCCTTTGCCTTTTGCCTTTTGCTTTTGCCTTTTGCCTTTTTCCTTTTTCATTTTTCCTTTTGCCTTTGCCTTTTGCTCTTTGTCATTTGCCTTTTGCCTTTTGCCCTTTGCCCTTTGCCTTTTGCCTTTTGCTTTTGCCTTTTGCCTTTTTCCTTTTTCATTTTTCCTTTTGCCTTTGCCTTTTGCTCTTTGTCATTTGCCTTTTGCCTTTTGCCCTTTGCCCTTTGCCTTGTGCCTTTTGCCCTTTGCCTTTTGCCTTCTGTCTTTCGCCTTTTGCCTTTTGCCTTTTGCATTGTGCCATTTTCCTGTTGCTTTTTGCCTTTTTCCTTTTGCCTTTTGACTTTTTGCTTCTTCCTTTTGCGTTTTCCTTTTGCCTTTTTCAATTTGCCTATTGCCTTTTGCCTTTTTCTTTTTGCCTTTTGCCTTTTGCCTTTTGCATTTTGCCTCTTGCCTTATGGCTTTTTCTTTTGCCCTTTGCCTTTTGCCATTTTCCTTTTGCCTTTTGCCTTTTACCTTTTTCCTTTTTCCTTTTGCCTTTTGCACTTTGCCTTTTGCCTTCTTTCTTTTGGCTTTTGGCTTTTGGCTTTTGGATTTTGGCTTTTGCCTTTTGCCTTTTGGCTTTTGCCTTTTGCCTTTTGCCTTTTTCCTTATGGCTTTTGTATTTTGCCTTTTGTCTTTTGCCTTTTGCCTTTTGCCTTTTGTCTTTTTCCTTTTGCCTTCTGACTTTTTCATTTTTCCTTTTGCCTTTTGCCTTTTGTGTTTTGCCTCTTTCCCTTTGCCTTTTGCCTTTTGCCTTTTTCATTTTTCCCTTTGCCTTTTGCCTTTTGCCTTTTGCCTTTTGCCTTTCTTCTTTTGCCTTTTGCCTTTTGCCTTTTCCCTTTTACCATTTGCCTTTTGCCTTTTACCTTTTACCTTTTGCCTTTTGCCTTTTGCCTTTTGCCTTTTGCCATTTGCCCTTTCCAATTTGCCTTATGCCTTTTGCCTTTTTCCTCTTGCCTTTTTCCCTTTGGGTTTTGCCATTGGCCTTTTGCCCTTTCTCTTTTGCCTTTTGCCTTTTGCCCTTTTCCTCTTGCCTTTTGCCCTTTCCCTTTTGCCATTTTCCTTTTTCCTTTTGCCCTTTCCCTTTTGCCCTTTGCCTTTTGCCTTGTGCCATTTGCCTTTTGCGTTTTGCCTCTTGGCTTTTGCCTCTTGCCTATTGCCTTTTTCCTTTTGCCTTTTGCCTTCTTCCTTTTGCCTTTTTCCCATTGCCTTTTGCCTTTTTTCTGTTGCCGTTTGCCTTTTGCCTTTTGCCTTTTGCCTTTTGCCCTTTGCCTTTTGCCTTTAGCCTTTTGCCTTTTTCCTTCATTTTTCCTCCTTTTGCCTCCTTGTGCCCTTTGCCGTTTGCCTTTTGCCTTTAGCCCTTTGCCCTTTGCCTTGTGCCTTTTGCCCTTTGCCTTTTGCCTTTTGCCTTTTGCCTTTTGCGTTTTGCCTATTGCCTTTTGCCTTTTGCCTTTTGCCTTTTTTCTTCTGCCTTTTGCCTTTTGCATTTTTCCTTTTGCGTTTTGCGTTTTGCCTATTGCCTTTTGCCTTTTTCCTTTTGCCTTTTTCCTTTTGCCTTTTGCCTTTTGCCTTTTGCATTTAGCCTTTTGCCTTTTGCCTTTTTACTTTTTCCTTTTGCCCTTTGCCTTTTGCCTTTTTCAATTTGCCTCTTGCCTTTTTTCTTTTGCCTTTTTCCTTTTGCCTTTTGCCTTTTGCTTTTCGTATTTTGCCTTTTGCGTTTTGCCTATTGCCTCTTGCCCTTTGCCTTTTGTTATTTGCCGTTTGCCTTTTGCCCTTAGCCTTTTGCCTTTTTCCTTTTAGCTTTTGCCTTTTGCCTTTTGGCTTTTGGCTTTTGGCTTTTGGCTTTTGCCTTTTGCCTTTTGCCTTTTGCGTTTTGCCTTTTGGCTGTTGCCTTCTGTCTTTTTCCTTTTGCCTTTTTCCTTTTGCCTTTATCCTTTTGCCTTTTGCATTTAGCCTTTTGCCTTTTGCCTTTTTACTTTTTCCTTTTGCCCTTTACCTTTTGCCTTTTTCAATTTTCCTCTTGCCTTTTGCCTTTTGCCTTTTTCCTTTTGCCTTTTGCCTTTTGCTTTTTGTATTTTCCTTTTGCGTTTTGCCTATTGCCTCTTGCCCTTTGCCTTTTACCATTTGCCTTTTGCTTTTTGCCCTTAGCCGTTAGCCTTCTTCCTTTTGGCTTTTGCCTTTTGCCTTTTGGCTTTTGGCTTTTGGCTTTTGCCTTTTGCCTTTTGCCTTTTGCCTTTTGCCATTTGCCATTTGCCTTATTCCTTTTGCCTTTTGCCCTTTTTCTCTTGCCTTTTGCCTTTTGTCTTTTTCATTTTGCCTTTTCCCATTTGCCTTTTTCCTTTTGCCTTTTGCCTCTTCCCTTTTACCTTTAACCCTGCATTTTTCCTTTTGCCTTTTGCCTTTTCCTCTTGCCTTTTTCCCTTTGCGTTTTGCCTTTTGACTTTTCCCCTTTCTCTTTTGCCTTTTTCCTTTTGCCCTTTTCCTCTTTCCTTTTGCCTTTTGCCTTTTTCCCTTTCCATTTTTCCGTTTGCATTTTACCTTTTGCCCTTTCCCTTTTGTCCTTTTGCCTCTTGCCTTTTGCCTCTTGCCTATTGCTTTTTGCCTTTTCCTTTTGTTTTTTTCCTTCTCCCTTTTGCCTAATGCCTTTTGCCTTTTTTCTGTTTCCTTTTGCCTTTTGCCTTTTGCCTTTTGCGCTTTGCCTTTTGCCCTTTTCCTTTTGCCTTTTGCCCTTTCCCTTACCCTTTTGCCTTTTGCCTCTTTTTTTTCCTTTTGCCTTTTGCCTTTTTCCCTTTACCTTTTGCCTTTTGCCTTTTTCCTGTTGCGTTTTGCCCTTTTCCTTTTGCCTTTTTCCTGTTTCATTTTGCCTTTTGCCTTTTGCCTTTTCCCTTTTGCCTTTTGCCTTTTTCCTTTTGCCTTTTGCCTTTTGCCTTTTGCCTTTTGCCTTTTGCCTTTTGCC
>SZWC01012401.1:51798-64300 GCA_023375785.1 Penium margaritaceum | reverse complement strand
TGGTTAGTCCTGGTCATTTAATAAACTCTCTTTTTACTGTGTACCTTGAGTTAATCTCTTCAAAGGGAGTTCCTTACACCCATGACTACACTTCTTCAATTGTGTATGGGAAGAGTGTGCTTTTGTCTTTTGTGGCCCTTCTCTTGTTAGGAAGGACCCTAGTGCGTGGGACAAGTGTATGTGGAAAGTGTGCTCCCTCGCCATATCAAAGTACACTAAGACGGCATTCAGTGTGCTAATTTGTCTCATGTGTCCAAGAAAACCTTTATTTTTTGTCCTATGTGGCCAAACAATTATCTTGTTAAGAAAGATCCCAGTGCGTGGGGCTAGTGTATGTGGGAAGTGCGCTCCCTTTCCATATGAAAGTACACTAAGAGCGCACACTTATTGCACTAATTTGTCTCATGTTTCCAAGCGCACTTTGAAATTTGTCCTATATGACTAAATTATTCTCTTCTTAGGAAGGACCCAAGTGTGTGTGGCTAGTGTATGTGGCTAGTGCACTCAGTCACCATACAAAATTACACTAAGAACACACTCACTGTGCTAATTTGTCTCATGTTTCCAAGCACAACTTGTCTTTTTGTTCTTTGTAGCCAGACAATGCTCTTCNGTTTCCAAGCGCACTTTGCAATTTGTCCTATATGACTAAATTATTCTCTTCTTAGGAAGGACCCAAGTGCGTGTGGCTAGTGTATGTGGCTAGTGCACTCAGTCACCATACAAAATTACACTAAGAACACACTCACTGTGCTAATTTGTCTCATGTTTCCAAGCACAACTTGTCTTTTTGTTCTTTGTAGCCAGACAATGCTCTTCTTAGGAAGGACCCCAGTGCGTGGGGCTACTGTATATGACAAGTGCGCTCACTCACCATATAAAAGTACACTAAGAGCACACTCAGTGCATTAATTTGTCTCTTGTGTCTAAGGGCACCTAACGTTTGGTCCTCTATGGCCAAGTTTATCTCTTCTTAGAGAATGGCCCAGTGCGTGGAGCTAGTGTATGTGGCAAGTGTACTCAGTCATCATACAAAATTACACTAAGAGCACAATCAGTGTGTAAGCTTATCTCATGTGTGTAGACACATATTGCATTTTGTTTTCTATGGCCCAGAAATAATTTTCTTAGGAGGACCTTAAAGAGTTAGATTTCATCTCTTTGTTTCTTGTGAAAGAGCATGTTTCTATGGTCAATATTTGTATGGTTGGAATATTTACCTGGTATAGAAACTTAATCATATCTGAAGACTGATGCAAAATTTATGAGTAGCGTGAAGTATGTCCTATGTTCTTTTTGTGGCCTCTTACAGTTATATTCATCTTTACGACATAGATGTGTCCAAATATTCCTTCTTTGGTATCGCTATATAAAAATTCAAATGTAAGTTACTGAACTTGTTCCTTTCTTCCGCTATCAGGTTCCTCTGTTTGAAACATCCAGTTGATTTCTGCGAGAAGCTTTTCACACGTCATTGTTCCAAGATATGTTTTTCATAGCCGGCAGTTACTCGAATGATTACTTGCTTCAGTCCTTACAAGATATTCCAGAGATGGTCCCAGTGTATGGGGGTAGTGCATGTGGTGAGTGCGCTTGAANCAAATGTAAGTTACTGAACTTGTTCCTTTCTTCCGCTATCAGGTTCCTCTGTTTGAAACATCCAGTTGATTTCTGCGAGAAGCTTTTCACACATCATTGTTCCAAGATATGTTTTTCATAGCCGGCAGTTACTCGAATGATTACTTGCTTCAGTCCTTACAAGATATTCCAGAGATGGTCCCAGTGTATGGGGGTAGTGCATGTGGTGAGTGCGCTTGAAATGAGTGTGAAAGTGCGCTTATCACGCACTCTGTGTGCGACAACCTTATTCCAAATGGGCTGCATCACGAGAAATAATCTTGCATTTCAAATAGCAAACCATCAATACTTGCAACCTGAAATCGACTTCGGGATACCGCAAACCTAGTTGCTGTGATGTTTGAGAATTGATCTGGAAAATGCATTCGAAGGTCCCATTCTGCGAATGTAAAGATCACAGATTATTTGGGGGGATAGACTACAAAAAGCAAGAAGTCTAAAATGTTTTCTCCTTAACAAACGTTCTTGAATAGAAAGAAACAAATTGTCAATTAATTCTTATTCGATGTTGACATAGAAGTGAACCCAAATCCATGATGTATTCATTCTTAAGAGAAAAATGAAAACATAGAATTTTCTTCTGATGTAAAGTTTCAGAATGCCTGCGACAATGATCTATATATTTAAGATGAAGTCAACGGTTTGGATGTCGCTAATGATATTCTTGAAAAGAAATGTTAACTAGATCTATGGTCTATGACAAAACACTTCCTCAAAGATTGTAGTTTCATTTCCCGGTTGGAGTAACCGCGTGCTCTCCAGAAATGACAAAGGATATTCACGTGCTCAACCTTCTGCTCGACATGCGATTTGGTAATGATCGCAAACGCATTACCTCTCTCGATAAATAAATACTACAAACGGTTAGGGATAAAAATTGTACACGATCGCACACTAAGTGTCTGATAAGTGCACTTTTACACACAAATCGATCATACTGACCCATATACACTATGCCTTGCATTACAAGGTCTTCCTCAGGAACAAGTTCTTCCTCAGACTTCCGACAACAATTGGGTAAGCGAGGCAACAGCTTATCAAGCTTTCTACCGGCAGCTACTGACAGACGTTTTTCTTTGACACGAGACAAGGACCTGTGAACCACTCGATTGGATGGCACTTAAGGTTTTCTTTATGCCCCTAAGTGAGGGCTGACTACTTCTTGGACACGCAACTGAAGAAGACTGATATAGGCAACAACAAAATTGTATAATACTATATCAGGAGGCAGGAATTAGCAAGAACGAGAGAGATCAATGGAGGAAAATAGAGAGAGAGAGAGAGAGAGAGAGAGAGAGAGAGAGAGAGAGAGAGAGAGAGAGAGATAGAGAGAGAGGAGGGAGAGGTTGGCAAAGAGAGCCATGGGTAAAGGAAAGGATAAAGATAAATAGAGATAGAGAGAGAAAGAAATAGAGAGAGGAAGAGAGGGAGAATGAGGGAGAGTGAGAGAGAGAGGTGTAAAGAAGTAAAGAGGGATACACATAGTCTCTGTAGCGTGGTAGTGCCACGCCAACCAATCGAAGGAGCCACGTGGCTCGAGCGGGGTCACCTGGGACTATGGGCGGTGAGACAAGATGGTTTGAGGGTCGGAGACCCTCAAGTACCATGGTTGTTGTCTAGTCAGCCAAGGATTATGTCGAATCCATGACATTGGTCTCAGAGCTCCAGGGCTCGAATCCTACGTCGAGATTACTGGAGATGCCGAGGCAGCTTTCACTCCTAGTGGGGGGGAGTGTAGCGTGGCAGTGCCACGCCGACCGGTCAAAGGAGCCACGTGGCCCGAGCGGGGTCACCTGGGACTGTGGGCAGTGAGACGGGATGGTTTGAGGGTCGGAGACTCTCAAGTACCATGGTTTTGGCCTAGTCGGCCAAGGATTCCGTTGAATCCTTTACATTCAGAGAGGAAAAAACAGAGTAAAAGGGTAGGGGAGAAATGACATCACACTATTTTCACACATTCCTTATAGAGTGCATGGTATCAGTGCATGGTGTTGGGAAGCACAAGTGGAGTACACTAGAAAGCAAGTGCGTGCTTTCCCCATCTTTGGGCATATATGACTCTTGCAATCTTCTCTCCGTGTCCAATCACTGTCGATGTAGCCTTCGGCGACTACAGATGGCTGGTGGCGAAACGTGAATTTGCGATGTGGGATGGAGACAACATACCGTGCACAGAAGGTGTGGAGACTGGGATAACATAGCCAGCAGGTTCACAACAAAGGCATTGTCTGGTTGTGTGGTGGTGGCGACGAACATGAGTGACCCGATGACACAAAGATGGGTGGTAACGTCCACACCTNCGACTACAGATGGCTGGTGGCGAAACGTGAATTTGCGATGTGGGATGGAGACAACATACCGTGCACAGAAGGTGTGGAGACTGGGATAACATAGCCGGCAGGTTCACAACAAAGGCATTGTCTGGTTGTGTGGTGGTGGCGACGAACATGAGTGACCCGATGACACAAAGATGGGTGGTAACGTCCACACCTGTTCCTAACGTGTCAACATCAGAACCTTTTGGCTTCATCTCACCGTCTAAGGTTATGGATGTGGAGGTACTGAAGATAGTGAAGAAGACATCTGTAAAGCGCTTGGCCAATGTCAGCACATAGGCTGCCTAATGTACACGTAGAATGCCATGGGCATGGTTGGGCTTGATCTCCATGCCCAAAAACACCTCTGCAGGCCCAAAATCTTTCGTCTTGTATGTGGAATACAAAAAATCATTCATTCACTGGACAACATCAAGGTCACGCAATGTGATGAGCAGATTGTCCACATAGACGAGCACAATGACAAGGGGTGTTTTCACTGGGGTAAGGAAAATGGCCCAATTTGCGGTACTATGTGTATGACCACCCTTCAAGAGGGTGCGGTTGATCTCTGTGTTCTAGCACCTAGGGAAAATTTTGAGGCCATACGAGGCCTTTCATAGTCACCAGACAGGACCACTGTTATCATTGAAACTAGGGGGTTGAACCATGTGGAGCTCCTCACAATCAAGAGCACCATGAAAGAAAGCATTGCTCACGACCATCTAGTGGAGCTCCCAAGCATGGTGCACGACCATGCTAACGAGAGCATTGTTAAAGGTGCATCGGCCAACCGGGAAAGGTCAAAATCCACTCCTGGTACCTGTGTAAAGCCTTTGGCAATAAATTGGGCTTTGTTCTTGTCCAGCGTGTTGTCCAACTTCCACTTGCAACGGAAAATCAACTTGACCCCAATGGCTTTGCCACTTGGGGGCAAGTCAACCAGCTCATGCATTACATGCTCATTGATGGCAGCCAGTTCTTCCTTGCAAGCAACCTCCCACTGGGTAGCTTCAGGTGTGGCCCTGACCTCACAGAGGCTCTGTGGGTCAGTTGTCTGTAAAGACTGCCTGGCCTATCAAAAAATGAGCAGTACCTAGACCCCAGGGAACACAAGACAATGAGACAGAGATAGAACGTTTATGCTCCTGAGAATTCAGGGCATAACCCGATACGGATCGAGGATGAAGGTCCACTATAATGACGGTGAGGACAGTCAGAACCAATGATTTTGCCCCCGGATCCCCATACACCACAGTGAGAAGGAGGTGTGGGACAGGGGGTACATGCTAGGGCCACCCTGGCAATGGCAAGACATGAGCCTCATGGAGGCATTGAGGTGTATGGTTGAAGACAACCACCAAGAGTACGTAAGTATGCCAGAACAATACTAGATGAGTGGATGCGCTGGGCTTGAGGAGGCAAGAACACGGTGGGTCGCTCCACTAGATTGGCCGACTCAGGAGCCAAAGAACAGCTTGACAGGTTGACCAATTCCGCAACCGATGTGATGAACTCGGTCGCCTGGGTGGTGAAGTCCGCAGCCAAAAAAGTGAATCTAGTCACCTGCTCAGCGGAGTCAACGGCTGAAGAGGTGGACTAAGAGGTGTGGTTTGCAACCGGAAAAATAGACTTCTATGGGGACTTTGGAACATCGGGGGTGTCTGCTATGTGCACATGCATAGGCGACATGGTGGAATTAGGGACTCTAGACACTGATGGTCTGGGAACAACATCGCGCATCAGTGTAGAAGTTTTCCTACGCGATGCTAGCGACAAGCTCAAAAGGGTCCTGGCACGGACAAAAGGGAGACTGCATGAGAAAAGCTCCTCAAAGAACAATGTGTCACACAACTCAACAATGCGATGTTGTGTAGGGTCTCAGGACTGCCACGCCTTTGATTTACAAGACACCCTGACAAAGGTGCAAAGATGACCACGGGGAGCTAGTTTGTTGTCCCGCTGGTGCTCATGTAGGCAGACGTAGGCTATGCAACCTTAGACTCATGCAGGATGGAGATTTGTACACTCCCTACACCAATGCTTGTAGGGAGTGACAAGACAAGACAAGGGACCGTGGAGACCTCTGTTCCAGACACACGTCGTGTACAACATGGCCTTGAAGACTAGGCCTTCATATAGACCTGACTCAATGTGTATAGTGTGGACCGCATCAGCCATGGTATGGTTCCAGCGTTGAGACATTGTTCTACTCTGGAGTGCAGTGTGCAGAGGTCTCATGTCTAATGCCTTGGCTCCTGAGGAAAGCATTCGCCTCCTCCACGAACACGTCACCCTGGTTAGAGTGGAAGCAACAAAGGGGACGACCAAACTTAGAAAAACGAGAGCAGTCATTGGTGAAGGTAAGGACGTAACGATCATGCTCATCATAGACTTGAAAAGTAGGGGATCCATGAGGTCAAAGTGGATAAGCTCAAGTGTGGGCGTCTTGGAAAGACAAGACAAGTTAAGAGGACCTGTGCATCTGTTCCTGAGCATAGGAGATGCACTCGGTTTTATAAGGTAAGTGAAAGGCAGCTTCGTCAAGGCAAAGTGTAGGCTGCGTGTAAAGCATGCTCTGAACGTAAGAGCTATGTGCGTGAATCAGGCGACGGAATAGAAGGTGACGACGCAAATAAGAACACACGAGTGACATACCACAAGCTATCACGAGACTCTACATGTAGCATCACATGAGCAGATGGACAAATATTGACTGTACCGACACCATGAGAGTGTAAAACATCAATGCTCATGCGGTGAAGAGCAGTAAAGGATAGAAGGTTGAGCTCAAGGCCAAGCACATAGAGCACATTGGAGACATAGATGTCACTAGAAGGGCCACCAAAATGGACAATACCAACACCGGGACCAAGAAGCACCTTGCCGGACCGAGAGAGAACACTCCGGAAATCACCAACCGGGCCAGGCATACTAAACTCCTAACGACAGGATGTCATGTGATGCATAGTACCATAGTTGATTCAAGGTCACAAATAAATGTGGTAATGTTGAACTGCGTGACTGGACATGACANATAGAGCACATTGGAGACATAGATGTCACTAGAAGGGCCACCAAAATGGACAATACCAACACCGGGACCAAGAAGCACCTTGCCGGACCGAGAGAGAACACTCCGGAAATCACCAACCGGGCCAGGCATACTAAACGCCTAACGACAGGATGTCATGTGATGCATAGTACCATAGTTGATTCAAGGTCACAAATAAATGTGGTAATGTTGAACTGCGTGACTGGACATGACAACGACAAGAGGCGTTGCATTGGAGACTAGGATGCGAAGCGTGTCTGCAAAACGTGAAGCCAAGCATAATCATCCAAGACAGGGATACGAACACATTCGGTATCCATGGGATGTCACCATGGAGAGAAATCTAAGTCTTACAACTGCTTGTGATTTTTTGGCTAGCAAACATACAGCTCGTATTTCCATGGGGTTTTTGTTGGTTTTTCCTGACAACCACTACAACATTTGATGGCTCCTACCTCAGGCCCACATGTGGGGTAAAGCTCAGGCTAACGATGGATTTGTCTCCTCCGGTTTCAGCTAGCATGTTCACAATAGCACAACCAAAATGTCCTTTGAAATGCATTGTCACGTTACCTCCACTCTTCAGAGTGAAAAAAGGCTTGATGAAGGCCATCTGGGTTTGTATGAAATACAAAATCAATACAACGTACACTAAAACTCCCATGATTCACCTACTCAGGTCCACACCTTGTAACCTTGTGAAAATTCAACAAACACCTCCCAATTTTAAAATTTGATTGGGTCGAAATCTTTGACCAAAGATACTATGAACATGATTGAGCTCTTTGATTTTAGGGTGTTTTTTTCAACCGTTGCGTCACCCAATTATTTCACATTTTCCAGTTTCGCTAATACTAAATAATTTCAATCATGTATCTTGTCCTAAGACACACAGTTAAATGGACAATGAAAATTAGTAAGTGCGGATTGTGCTTCAATGAAGAGGAGAAAACAAATAAGAATTTTGAACTCGTGAAGCATTTATATTGTAGCTCATTATTGTCATGACCACGCTTATGGTTAGAGGCCTTCTGTCTGCCAGTCTTCTTGAATCAGGGATTTACATGTTGCACGGCCTTAATTCTGTCCCGCATCTCGGCTATGTCTCCAGTCCCTACAATTTCCATGTGCATTTTGTGGCCTTGGTGCGCATGAGCGTTTGGACGTGTATCCGTGTGGTGCTCTGGGTTTACCGAATAGACTTCAGTCATGTAGTCATCCAACACCCTCGAGCTTGTACAAGCCTGCCCCATTGTTGCCGTGATGTTCTTGTTCTTCATCTTCTCAATGGAACGACCATCACGCAAGTACTTCAACAGTAAGTACTCTGGTACTTGAAGGTATTGGTCACATCGCCTTAGGTGAAGCTTTTGTCTTCCTCCACGATTGCGGTAACCTTCCTCAAGTAGGAATCAAGCGAGCTACTCAAATGCTTGAAGTCCTTGAACTTGTGGAAGGCCCACTGAGCCTCCTCGCATTGGGTGTAATTTTTTGTGTAATACCGTACTCCCACACATTTTCCCATCTAAAGTAATATAGTTTTAGTTATCATTTTTCCTTAGGATTAATCATTTTTTGTTTTGAAATTAGGCAAAGTGACTTCATAAAATTGTCTAGATTTTGCCATTTTTTGCCGTCGAGCAGCCTCTCTGAGCCTTGGCGGTCGCATTTTCTGATGTCAATCGCCACCCAACATCAGAAAATGTACGCTCATGTGGCTGTCAAAGGCCACACAAGTGCACTTTGGATTTTGTTCTGCCGACGGGAGTCAAATGATGCCATAAGAAATCATAAATTGCATTATTTTAAGGCAAGAGAAATTTCACAAAAAAGCCAAATGAATACATTCATCTGTTGACATGGTGTGCCCCTTGCTCTGAGTGCCGTCAACCGTACTCACTAGTTTGACCACCGATGAATGGTCAAACGCATGATCTGAAATTAGATTTGGATTCCTTGGATATTTCCATGCAAAATTGAGGTTTGAATTGCTCAATTTGAGTGAGAAAATAATGAAGTTAGACTAGCCCAAAGTTCAGGTGCTGGGCAGGTAGAATCTGGTACCCGCCATGGGTGGCAGGATAATCCACCGCCAGTGATCTGGGTTCCTCTCCAATGAGCTCCAAATGCCCCAGGGCCATCAATGAAGTGACTAGAGGGACATCCTTGACCATTTTGAGCTTCTCCTTGACTTCTAGGCGTGGAAAGGCACTCTGACGGGTCATCATCGAAGCGCCTCTTGTTGCTTAGCCTGCAAGGCAAGGTGGGCGGCTCCACCAAGGGTTACTTTGACGGCCGTAACAGGGGCTCTACTGCTCCGATTTGGGCATGCTTGGATGTGTTGGAGCACTTGGAACACAGGCCATAAGGGTCTGATGTAATCTCACTGTGTTAAGTAACAAAAACGTATTCCGAATCAGTTGTGTTGAATGCGAAGTGTTCTGCCTACTCACATCCATGATCCTTGCCCTCAACACTTTTCACCATTGATGTCCATTGGTTGTCCCAAAATTGGTAGCGTACATCACTGAGAGCTAGGCATCCTTGAGGGTGCCTTCACACCCACTAGTGCCAACATCATCATCCCTGAATATATAGTTAAAGAAGAAAATAGATAGCAACAGGGTCGTGCAGGAAGCATCCCATGACATGGGCTACTANACTAGAGGGACATCCTTGACCATTTTGAGCTTCTCCTTGACTTCTAGGCGTGGAAAGGCACTCTGACGGGTCATCATCGAAGCGCCTCTTGTTGCTTAGCCTGCAAGGCAAGGTGGGCGGCTCCACCAAGGGTTACTTTGACGGCCGTAACAGGGGCTCTACTGCTCCGATTTGGGCATGCTTGGATGTGTTGGAGCACTTGGAACACAGGCCATAAGGTTCTGATGTAATCTCACTGTGTTAAGTAACAAAAACGTATTCCGAATCAGTTGTGTTGAATGCGAAGTGTTATGCCTACTCACATCCATGATCCTTGCCCTCAACACTTTTCACCATTGATGTCCATTGGTTGTCCCAAAATTGGTAGCGTACATCACTGAGAGCTAGGCATCCTTGAGGGTGCCTTCACACCCACTAGTGCCAACATCATCATCCCTGAATATATAGTTAAAGAAGAAAATAGATAGCAACAGGGTCGTGCAGGAAGCATCCCATGACATGGGCTACTACTCTGGGTGTGGCCGGTGCGCACTCAACTCCTTCACCTCGTATGTGAAGACCTTGTCTTCAAGTAGCGTTGTAGCAAGATCGTCCCACTGGTTGAGTGGATCCTTGTGAAAATGCAGAATGTGCTCCATCCGTTTCAGCCAGTCGTTCAATTTTATACCCATCCAAGAGCTCTCCACGCTATTGTAGAAGAGTGTGTTCATGACCGGCCCCAAAGCCGTCAAGGCTGGCAGGTCCTCATTGCAACTGGCAGTGACAACAACGATTGCGGTATGCTCCAGCCGCTACTACACCCGGCAGTGGATCACGCTACTTAACGCCTCATCGATCTTGTTGTAACAAAGTGTTGCTCTGTGTTTAGCAAGACGTTGAAGCTGACGGTCCCAATCGAGGTCTGAAATGCTTTGTGTGACGTGGAAGAGCAAGCTGGCAAAGGCCACCTTGAGCTCTGATGTTGTCAAGAACATGGAGATAACCTCCATGGGGTCACACTGATCATGCATCTTTGTCGATTGGAGTGTACGCTTCACGTATACACCACGGAGAAGCCCAAGATTCAAAAGAAATTCTGCTTCCAGGATCATGTAACGGTATCCATAGAGGTGCATCACCACCTNAAAGTAGCTCCCATAATTTGGATTCCACCCAGGGTATGTGGTGAGGCCGTCGTCACCTTGCCCTTGTTGATCTTGATCGATTCAACACTTACCATGCCACGTGAGAAGTGCGATTGGCATGTACTCTTTGTATGAGCGTCGCTTACAACCTCAAAGAAGTGTTTTCCCTCCTTGAATTCCTTTCTTTCACATTCGGTGAGGCAATTATAAAATTTATTTCTATGTTTTGAGTTTGCTGCGGATGGCACAACTATGTGGTATATTTTCAAGGTTCCTGGGTTGCCACGGTTGGCAAGTTAACGTGGTTAAAAAACTACTTTCTACGCCCCCACGGTCGGCACAAGCATGTGGGTTTGAATCTAAATTCATAAGCCGTCACTCATGGAACTAGGTAGTCCATGGAACCTAGGAAAACATACACTAAGACAAAACAAGAAAGTAACAGACGAACAATGAGCATCACTAAATGAGCTATGAGGGGAGGGGAGCAACTCAAGTCTAGAGTTTACAACCCTGCACACTCCTCCATTGATTCTGTTTTCTTCTGTTTTGTCTTCTGGAATTCCTTGTCCTCCTGTTGAGTTTTCTTGGTACATCTTACATCTCTTTGTCAGTGTCTCTATTGAGATGAGGACGCCTTAAAAAGCTCCTCCCGCCTGCTCCTTCCTTGGTGTTGGTATCCACTCAGTCCTTGGGAAACCTTTGCTTTAGAAATATTCCCTGCTCTAATTCTAGATCCAATGAGAGGAAAAGGAGGTTATAAAAGACGAAGAAGGAGGGTACTTTGAAGGTGGGTGCTCCTCATCCAGTCCCAAAAAAAAATCAGACGGCCTCTGAGGGGAAGGGAGCTGTTGGGAGAAGTTGGAAAAAAATACGAAGGCTTGTCAAGAGCTTTCTGACGTAATTTACGACACTTAAATGTTCAATTATCAAAGTTGTACTCCCTTGTGGCCTTTTTACTATTGCTAAACTTGCCAATGGCATTTTATTTCTCATGTAGCCGTTGGAACCATCATGTAGTTGGTCGCAAGGGTCGTCCAATTCCAAAAACCACAGTGACATACGTGACTCCAACTCCTGCACGGAAGTCATTGTCAGAATTTGTAAAATGGCATCCAGCACTAACTAGAGCAGTTTTCCCCTCTACCTCACTCTGTAGGCAATCGGCATTCATGATCTGACTCAAAATGTTTGGAGTCTCCAAAGGCCTGTTTTTGTTTTCACCTCGTCCTATCATTTTGAGTCCCCAACGAGGGGGATTTTATCCCAAACTCGTATGTTTTCACAAGTTTTCTAAATATGAAACTTTTTTGTATTAATAAACTTGAATTTTGGTAATGTGTAGTCTTAACCTCAAAGCTTGATGTCTGCAAAGATCAATAGGATACAATCATCGACATTGAATTTAGTATCCCTTTAGTTCTTGTTGGCTTCTTACTTCATTGTTGCTTATGTCTTCATGGGAGTCTAACATGTCTTTTCCCAAATGCTACAAAATTCTCATCACAAGATGCTAATAGTTGGTTTTTTTAATGGACTCGGAAGACCTATTGGAGCTGCAGGTGGTTTGCCATAAACAACCTCAAAAACTATTGTACTTGTGGCTAGAGATGTTGTGGAGGTGTATGCGAGTCCGACAGTCGGTTAGCTTGACCACTACCTAGGATTTATAAGAAAGTGGAAATTTAAAATTTATTCAGTGCCATGTG
>SZWC01012401.1:15654-39140 GCA_023375785.1 Penium margaritaceum | reverse complement strand
CCCCCCCCCCCCCCCCTCATGCTCCCTGACCCTCGCCCCCATCTGCAACCCCATCTGCACCATCCTCTGCACCATCATCTGCCCCCTCATCTTCACCCTCTTCTTCTTCTGGCAACTCCTGAAAACCAGGAGCTAGACAATAACGTTCATTGACCCAAGCTTCTTCGGCCTCTAGTTCTGGGGCGACCTCCCCGGTCGGTGCGACTGGGAAGTTCAGCAAAATAGCATCGTTGATCCATGATTTCAGGAGCATCCGGTTCTCCATGGTGAGATCGACGAGCGACTGACGGAAGTCAGTCGCTCGTCTATTCTCCGTCTATTCTCCCTTCGGTGTCCAAGGGAGAATAGACGCTCCGATGGAGTGCTGGTCGCCGGGACTGCAAGGTGGCCAAGGGCCGCGAGGTGAAAAGTAGGATACTTCGTCTTGTACTTGCGCAGGTAGTCCAGGATCTTTCACTTCCGTGGTTTCTTCTCGTCCTTGGCCCAGTTGTCCACCTTTGCCTCCAGAGTGGAGGGAGCAGTCTGAACCTTTGTGGGGGCCTCTGGTTCTGCAAACATGTTGGCTCCCGTGTCTTCAAGCGCAGCCTCCATAACGTCTCCCTCAGTCTGGAGCCTGAAGCTTTTGGCGTGGCTGCATTGGTGGCATTCCTGCCGCCACTGGCGTTGCCGCTGTAGCACAGATAGAACACAAAAGACATGTCATAAGGTCTAAACTATACTGAATTGAACTGTTGTAACGACGATAGAAGCTGTGTAACAAACCTGGAGTAAGTATTGTCATGCTAGAGGCGGCTGCAGTGGTTGACTGCATTGACTGAGGACGTCCAACATTCTTGATGGCCGAGGTGATGACGTTGGTCGTGCCAATCTCTGTTGCAACCTCCTCAGCAGCCTAGCACAGCTGCACCCGCTCATTGTAGGGCCTCAACAGCTCCACGACTTTGACCTGGAGCTCAACAGGTGATACAACACAGATCTTTGGATGCATGTTGGCGTGGAAGCAAAGCCTGAAACGCGGATCCAGGGCAGCGGCCAACATGTTGTGGTCGGTACACAACTTCGCATATTTTTTTAGCTTAGCAATGCTAGCCGCCAGGCCTGGCTTCAGCTCCAGGAACAACTGCTCCTTGCAGTCCAGCCAGCCCGTAGCTCCACAACGCTTGCTCTTGCACTCTGTTGCCACAGCCTTCACGATCCAGACCTGCATCTTGTTAAGCAGAGATGGGTAAAATGGAATGACCAGTGACAGGGTAAGATAGGAGGATCTGGAGATGTTCTCCGTGAAGTCCTTGTAGGGCTTCAGGATGACCGTCACCAGCGCGATGAGCTCCCAGTCCTCGAACGTCAGCTATAGGTGTGCGCCGTCCCTGCCATAGCCGTCCAGCCACGTGTCAACCACAGATTTCACAGCAATGGCGTGCTCACTCATGTCAAGGGCACTGTTCCACTGGGTCTCCTCGTTCAGGTGGAGAGACTTGTACTAGAGCCCTGCTGCTTCAACAGTTGCCGGCAAGGATTCCTCGCGGGTTGGAGTACGCATGACAAAGACGGCAATGGTGCGGACCTGCTAGATGATATGCATCACTTGAGGTTGCTTCAGCAGGCTGCCAACGGCCAGGTTCATAACATAGCCAAGGCAAGTGATATGCCCGGCCTTGTCAAAGATGTCGTTGCTAGGCACCATGAATTTGTCCACCATGGAGTCGTTGGTTGACTCGTTGTCCATGGTGATGCAGGAAATCTGGTCCCACAAGGACCACTGCTGCAAGGACGTCTTCAGCAGCAAGAAGATGTTCTCGGGTGTGGCACCACCCTTGATTGTTGGGAAGGTATGGGCCATGGCGCACACGTTGTAGTCTTCGTCGATCCACTACGCGGTGACTCCCACATAATTCACATTGTTTCTCGCCTTCCACCCGCCGTTGTTGAAGGAGATGGCAGACTTCACCTCCTACAGTTGCTTCTTGATACTCACACGGTAGGCTGGGATGCCAATCTTGATGTTGCGGGCAATCATCATGTGGCCAGGAACTCCTACATTTGGGTTGCACTTGGCAAAGGCCCATACGATCCAGTAACTCTCAATGGAAAATATCGGAAGGTTCTTATCCATGAAGTGCTTCCATAGCAGGCTATGGAAGAACTTGCAGTTGAAGACGTAGCCAATGCCCACGACTCCACGGGCAATCGGGGCATCCTCGGGATTTTCTCCCACAGCCAGTGCACCACCATCAGTTGTGGCCACTGAGTTTCTGGCTTCTTGGAGCTTTGTGGCTGCAACCAAGGCCTAAAGATGGCACCACTTGTTTTGGTGGATGAGGCGCATGTGGTTCCACAGGGCTTCACTGGTCCCATTCTTGGCGGAGAGAGTGACAGGCTTGACCGGGTTCTTGGTGCAGTACAAACACATGGCGCAGCCATTGTCCAACTTCTTGAACGAGCTCCAGATGAAAATGTTGTTGCCACGACACCTGCGCTTTTCTCCAACAGCGGTGTCTTCTTCGTCGTCCCCAACTTCGTCCAGTTCCTCCTCATGGAGGTGCTGCGTGTCCTCGAGTAGGGTGGTATCAGTATAGGCCATGGTGAGAGAGGCGTGGAGTGGATACAAACTAACAAGAGTGGTAACAACCAACACTCATGTTAAATGTTGTCCACGGACATCATCAACCAAGGCACGGCATGGACGATGCTACCTCACCCGTGCTTAGCCTCGGACGATGTATGTGGACCGAGCTGCATGAAGGCGTAGATTTCAGCCGATTTTGTCCATGTTTGCATCGAAGGGTGGGGTTGGAGTCACCGATTTTTTTCAGATGGATGTGGTAGGTCTGGTGAAAGTTGTAGGATAACTGAATAGTAGGAATAAGTCATGTCGTTCCAGCGTGGAAGACATGAGACACGTTTGACATTTTCGACGCTGGCAAACCTGTCAACTAGAGGTTTAGAGATTGCTCCTGCCAAGTCCAGGTTCGCTGGCTAACCGCAAAATCTGAGTGTTTGAGTTCGAAAGTGCGAGTTCCACGGATCCACAAGAGACATAAGCAGGACCTCTCCCGGGGTTTTCTTGCCCATTGTCCCCCCCCCCCCCAAAGTCCCACGAAGGATCTGTTAGGTTCCGGTGATACAAGACGGATCCTGGAACCTGGATCTTCAACCGCGAATCCGGTTCTGGATCCGGTATCCGTGGGTATTTACCGAGGATCCCATGATCCGTGTGCACCCTTACTTGTAATCAAATTACACTTACTACTTACTAAAAATTGTCCAGTTTTCCCAAACACCCTTATCATCTTTTTTCCCGCACCTCATCCCAGTGAACCACCTACATTCCGCTCGGCATAACAGTTATGCTAAAAAATGTCTCTCGTGTTTCACAACCCATCTCACTTTGGTGCTAAGATAGCCACTTGCTTCAGTCGTTCATCTTTTTGGTCCCTTGGTCGTAACCATTGGGAACTGAGGGGTCTCCAAGACACCAAAACAAGCCCAGAGACTGAACCGAGCCCCCCAAAAATTATGAAAGACAATAAATTTGGCAAACTTCTGCGAGCCGACGACCTGACCAGCAGCCACGACATTCGGCGACGTCGAGAATGGGTAAGTCTGGGAAGCTCCTGTTTAAAAAAGAACTAATACATACATGTGTGACGTCGAGCAATGACCACTCGTTTCATCCGCTGGTCCATCTGGTTAGTAGATTAATCCAAAAGCCTCACGGTTTAAGCCGTCCTAACGACGACATTGCGAGCTGCATGGAAATTGTGAAAATAATATTTTCTCAAGTTTCTACACATTAAGTTCATGTAGGATTCTTTTTCATCAATAATGCAAGACAAACAAATCCTAAGTTCAAACCATACTCAGTGTTGCAAATCTAGCGAGACCAATTACGCCAAAACAAATATTTTGATATATTCTCAAGCTCTGACGGCCTGAACCATCTGAGCATCAAAGCAACCCATCCAGCTGTTCAGTTTGGCATACAACTTCGACCACCGCAGCCAAATTTGGGTCTCCGGTAGGCCAAGGACCAGGGAAGTTCGAATTTTCCAAGTGAATAGGAGCAAGACACCTCTTCTGAGGACAGAGCCGCAACTAGGATTATTATGTCAGTTAATCCCAGTTAATAGAGGGGTGTTTCTACCAGGGATGGAAATTATGAGTGAGGTGGATAAAGGTGGTGGCCCTGAATTTCCATGCGTTGCACAAGAAAGGGGCATTTGCAATGGTAGTGTATAGAGCCTGGATACTTCGTGTTTTCCGTCATCCTAATGGAAGGTGATTCATTCAAAGTGCCGCATGTTGTAAGTGGTCTTGAATAACATGGGATATGGGCACTACAATTGTAGGTGTGGGATTACGTTTGGGTTGTACCCATCGTTCTTGCTAGATATGGTGAAGGATTGTGGCGCGAGTGATACCCCAAATCACTCTTTATTTTGTGACTATGATCGGGCCAAAGAGGAGATTGAATATGTGGGGGGTTAAGATTAGGGAAGAAGGTTTTTGATAGAGAACGGAGGTGTGTTGTGATTTGTTGGATGCTGTGGCATTGGATGAAACAATGTTCAATTGTTTCTGGCATATTGCAAGTTGGGCATAGGGAGGACAAGGGTGGGAAAGAAAGTGGTAGCGGTTATTCACTTGGCTGGGTCTGTAAAGGATGCAAACCATGACATATTGCATGCAAAGTCTGAGGGGAGGGTGTATGATATTGTTGTGGATCTGGCTCTAGTGAAACTAACTGTTGGGATAGTTCTCTTCCCATTTTGGTTTGTGTGTTACAGTTGGTTTGTCGGTGCTTAAGAATGTTTTGTAGAGGACATGGAGAGTTGCACCAGTTTTTCCAATTCAATAGCCTGGAATATTCTGTTGGTGTGGTGTGCCGAGGAAAATTCCTTTGCCGAGATACACTAGTGTGCACGTGTAACCATTCAAAGGCTGTGTTTGAGCCCATGGGTGTGGACACAATTTCCCCGTAACGGTGCAAACCTGTAGGGGTGAGCCCCACACTTGGGTTCCGCGTTGGTTTAGCTTAAAGATAATGCCTAGGGGGAGACTAGTGAGGGAGGTAAGGGTGACATAAGCAGTGTACAGGTGCATATCCGTTACGATGGGTGGGTTGGACATGATGGCAACCCAACTGAGGGGGAGATTTTGGCGAACCTCTTCGAGTGCGAATTGTGAGCTTCGTGTTGTTCTTTTCCTAGAGCTTCAATAAGAGTGTCTCTATGAAAGAGATGACGGACTTGGATCCCCTAGGTAAGCAAGAACTGTTCTCTTGTGTGATGCCCAAAGGTTGTGCATAAGAGTTCATAAGGTGTCTATTGTATGCAATGTATGCAAGGCTGGTATCTAGCAGGCAAGGTTTGGAGGGAGGATAGGCGGGCTTGTAGCGAGAAAAGATGAGAAATTCCTTCGCCATCTATTGCTAATGTTTAGCATGTGAAGGTTAAGTATGGCATGATGTAAGAGGGGAAAATGTCCCTTCTTTGGAAAATGTTGTGTGTTGAGGACAGTTTGTTTCCACTTTTCTCTAGAAGGGATGAGGACGTAATATACCCATTTGGCGCACTGGGTATGAATGATATGGGTTGGCTAGTTGACCTGAAAGCCATGCTCTTTGTTCAGACACTCGATGGTTTTGTGTGTGTAGATGTGTAAAACTTTTGTGGGATCTTTTGGAACTATATGGGAGGAGAGTAATTGGGTGAGTGAAGTTGTAAGAGACTGAAGAAGTTCGGGAGGGGGAGGGAGATTGAAGGATTAGAGAAACTTAGGGGTTAGAAAAAAAAAAAAATAACGAAAAACCTTTGTCGAGAGTGGACTACGAAAATTATTCCAAAGTCGTATGGCAGTTCCAATCTTGCTGAGATGGGTTCCCAGGTTGACCGGTCCCGACAACGGAGTCGAATTGAATACCCAGAATTTTCATGTGTTCGTGTGAGATGGGGTATGGCGGTAAGGATGGTATGCGTGTACGGTTTCCTATCGGCATGATCACTGTCTCTGTAGGGCTGACCTTATGGCCAGTTTTATTGGCTTTAGTGCAGAAAAGTTGACATGTCTGATTAAGCTCAGGAATAAAGTGGGTGAGTAAGGTTGTCTCATCAGCATAGCGAGCAAAGCGGCGGTATCTCCACATCAAAGAGGGAACAATGTAGAGGTGGGCCTTGGGGTACACATAGATTGGTTCCATGGCACAAATGAAAAGAGGAGGGGCCAGAGGGCATCCCTGCCTGACCCCCGAGTGACGAGTGATGGGTGTCGAGAGATGTCCATTGATGAGGAGGTGTGTGGCGGTGTTCTTGTGGAGGAGTTGGACCCACTTCATGAAATCTAGTGGGATACCCAGATGAAGGAGGGCGTGCATCATGTAGGGCTGGCTAAGTGTGTCGTAGGCCTTTTCAAAGTCTGCGGCTAGAAAATAAAGTTGTTCTTTATTTTGGATGGCTCAATATTGGGTCTTGTGAAGTTGAGAGAGAGTGTATGTCTTATGTTCCGTCCTTTAACAAAGCCAGTTTGGTCATGGTGGATGATGTAAGGTAGTCCGTGATTGAGGCGGTCAACAAGGAGCTTGGCCAAGATTTTGTGTTCGACATTTAGTACGGAGATGGGTCTGTAGTGTGCTATATCTTCTTGTCACCATTTTTGTGTATGAGAGTGGTGATCGATGATGTGAAATGATCATGTGCGGAGGTGTGTTCAAGAACACGGTTGTAGAATCAGAGAAGAGATGTAGTGAAATGTCTATTGTTGCTACAAAGAGAGCGATATAGTTCTTCCGGGAGGACATCGGGAGCTTTGTTTCTGGCTTGAATAAGCAAGTTGTTAGCAATATCCATGCAAGTAATTGGCGCCACGATGATCTCGAGATGAGTAGAAGGAGTCGTTCTCGACAATATGGATGGAGGATTTTCACATAGGTGTCTACTCGTCTTGGGGACTTGTAGATGTTAACCGCCACCGCCTCGTCTTTTTGTTGATTAGCGACTTTGCCTCCTGCAGCTGTTGTGAGCTCCGAGATGGATGGTTGTATTTTGTGCATCTTAATGAGGGAGGTTGGAGTGTGCAAGGGAAGGGCAGCTTGTGTGTGCTACCAAATGTTTGCGATTTGGTGTAGGAATTGAATACGGGATTGCGGATGTGGGGTGAGGACGGTGCCCAGTCTGTTGATTCTAGCTATTGTAGTGCGAGAAGGGGTTGTTGTTTGAAGGTATCCTACTATAGCTAGTTGGTGTTGCATGTGAGCGATGCACTTTCGTGTCCTTGCTTTTTGTTGGCTGTAGAGTTTGAGGGCTTGAGTGATGGTGGTTTTTTACTTCAACCACTCCTCCGAAAGCAGGGCAGGGCGTTTGCGGGCTCATGGCCGTTGGAGTACAGAGATATTAAGGCTTCAGTAGCCTTGGCCTCTGGGGGGGGAGTCGAAGGGAAGAATTCGAAGGACAGCTTCCTAGCACTGCTATCGCTGGCGTGGAAGTACAAGCCGGCCAGCTAACTCACTAGCACACACAGGTGGAGGTGAGAACAGCAAGGGGTTGGCTAGGGACACAATCACAAGTGTCAGAAGCTGCAAATATTGAATTGTGTAGAGAGAAATGACAACTGATGCCTGGACAACCTAAATAGTGTCATGGACCTACTGGATGTACACACATGCGGCGCACAAGGGCGTTATTTTCTAGCAGGACAAAACAGTGGCAAAACACAGTTTTGGCCATAACTCTCTGCAGACACGTGAGAACGACGAGTCGTTTGAACCAGAACGGCCGCATCGACGAGATCTACGTCCTGATAGGCTCTGCGCCTATGTGCTGTCCCACAGCATGAATCTAAAAAATAAGAGAGTCTTCTGGGTGCCCGTCGCCGCCGGCCGCCGGTCTCCTGCCACAGTTGCCAGTCTCAAGGATCTGCACGTGAATGGACATGAGCCGAGGGGTCACCGTAAGCAGTGTACGACACACACAACAATCCCCCATGACTGGAGGGTGAAACACGTCTATGCACATGCAGACACTAACGCTGTACAGAGTAGGAAACGCACAGCTGCAGCAGGCAGCAAGCACAGTACACGCAAGGTGGCACATGAGGAGTCAACCTGCAACAGGGATGGGGCAGAGTCCCACGGAGTGAGTGGCCGTATGAAACTTCAAACGACCCAGAGACTTGGTCAGAAAATCCGCATACTGCCTATCACTACCCACGTGGATGACTCGGATCTCACCACGATCAACCAGATCACGCACGAAGTGGTGCTCGACATTGATGTGCTTTGTGCGTGCATGGAACACACCTGAGTTCTTGGCGATGGCCTCCGCAGTCATGTTGTCACACTGGAGGACCACGGGGGGAATGGACTGACGCAGTTCACGCAACAGACGGACGAGCCAGACACATTCCGCTTCACCGGCGCCGAGAGCAACATACTCTGCCTCAGCAGTGCTGCATGCAATGCAGCCCTACTTCCCATTTCTCCAGGACACTGCAATGCCTCCAATGAGCAAGATGTAGCGGGTGCGGCTCTTGCCATTTGGACTCCATGCCCAGTCACTGTCTGTATACCCATCGAGCACAACGGACACCCGCTCGTGAAAGCACAGGCTGAAGCGTGCGGTGGACACGATGTAGTGCACACACCAGACTGCGGCCTCTAGGTTTCGATGGCGTGGATCCTGTGAGAACTGAGCAAGCACGTTGACAGTGAAGGCAATGTCGGGTCGTGTCGTAGTGGCCAAGTGCATGAGCGAGCTGATGACTCGCAGGTACAGGGTCACATCGACTGGCTCCCCCAGGTCAGCTGGGTCATCCACCTTCAGGGCGGCCTCTCCCTTAGGGGTCATGGGCGTGGAGGCCGTGCGAACGGCAGCAAGGAGGTCGGCAAAGTGCTTCCCCACTGTCTCTGCATAGCGTCCCTGATGGATACGGAGTGTGCGACGAACACGGTCGCGCACGATCTCCATTCCTAAAAAGCCAGAGGCCTCACCAAGATCTTTCATCTTGTAGGCCGAGGAGAAAACGGCCTTGGTAGCGTTCACTGCTCCTAGGTCAGGAGAGGCGATCAGAAGATTGTCCACGTAGATGAGGATGGTAGCGAGCGGTGCTGGGGACTTTGAGAGGAACAGGGATGGGTCAGAATCACTCTGGACATACCCAACGCGACTCAGCGTGTTGGTGATCTCCTGATTCCAGCAGCGAGGTGACTGTTTCAGGCTGTAGAAGGCCTTCCGCAGCCGGTACACGCGACCGGTGCCATCCTCAAAGCCGGGTGGCTGGACCATGTACATCTCCTCCTCAATTTCCCCGTTCAGGAACGCGTTATTGACATCCATCTGATGGAGTTCCCAGTCGTGTTGTGCCACCTGGCTCAGCAGCGTGAGCATGGTCGTCATCCGTCCAACAGGGGCAAAGGTCTTGTTGTAGTCCACGCCAGGGACCTAAGAGAAGCATTTTGCTGTCAGGCGCGCTTTGTAGCGCTCCACAGTGCCATCTGGCTTGAGCTTCTTACGTAGAACCCACTTGGCCTTGATGGCCTTGCGGTTCTTTGGCAAGTCCACCAGCTCAAAGACGTCGTGTTCTTGGATGGCATCGAGCTCAGCCTGGCAGGCAGTGCGACACTGCTCAGCGTCGGAGGCTGACAAGACCTCAAGCAGACTGGTGGGATCTGGAGACAGCACTGGTGCACTACGTGTAGCTAGGGGATATGCCGCAGAGGGAGGGTCGACCGTCACCATGGACGGAGCAGCGTCACAAGCAAGACCGCGCTCATGAGCAAGTAGTGCCATACCAGTGGCACAGCCAGGATGAACCTCAGCGAGGCCGCGAGCACTCAGGCCGAGGGCCTTCGTGCCCGGGTCAACACAGACGATGTTGCGCGTGGGACGAGGGCGGAGATGTCCACCGGATACCCGTGTGTAGGGGTCCGATGGGGCACGAGCAGTGGGGGCTGCTAACTCACATGCCAGTGTGGACTGCACGGCAGGCGCGCCACTCGAGGCTGGCATGGCCTCAACTGCCGGGGACGGGCCCACGGCAGATGCAGGTACGTCCGCGGTCGGAGGCAGGGACGGCTCAGAGCCAGACACGGACGCGGATGCAGGATCAGGCAGAGCCTCAGACGCGGAACTATGCGTAGGATCAGGCAGAGCCTCAAATGCGGAGGCAGACTCGGACGCAGACTCAGACACGAGCGAGAGCGGAGAGTTGGGGGCAGAGGAGCGAGATGCAGATGGGGCGGGGCTGGGGGTGCAGGTGGGCACAGCCTCAGGGGACAGTCCCTGGGGTGCCGGCGACGGAGTAACCGTACTGGCCGGGGGCACTGTGCCAACCGTGACAGGAGCCTCCCCCCACAATGGGGTACGCCACATCTAGGAGCATGAGCAGCACGCAGAGCGTGAATACGAGCAAGGACGCGGAAGGCGAGATGCTCGAAGAAGAGAGCGTCACGTGACTCCACGATGTGGCATCATGTAGGATCCCAGAACCGCCAATCCTTCGACCGTGGGGCGACGTCGACGAAGGCGCAGATGCGGCCCCGCGGAGAGAGCTTGCTCCCCTGTTGCTCCGGTGTGAACCGGATGCAGGCAAGGTAACCCCAGACACGGGCCAGGTGCAGATCCGTGTGATGCCCGTACCACAGCTCGTAAGGCGTACGGTGACCTGGGAAGGGACCGTGGGGAATGCGGTTCCAGACCAAGGTCATGTACGCCATGCCCTCGAAGGCAAAGGCCTCAGGCATGGCGCTGTCGGCGCGCATGGCGCGGACCACATCCTCCATGGTATGGTTCTAGCGCTCTGAGACACCCATCTGCTGGGGGTAGCGGGAGCGGAGAGGTTGTGGAAGACACTCAGCTCGGTGAAGGAGCGGGCCATGTCACCGAGGTACTCGCCGCCGCGGTCCGAGCGATAGGTCTGAAGGCGGTGGGGAGACTGGCGCTCGGCCATGCCCAGCCAAATGCAGACTGCAATAGCGGCATCGCTCTTCTGACACAAACTGTAGACCCAGCGCATGAGGTCAGAGTGGAAAAGCTCCAAGGGCCGACGAGCCCTGGAGACAGACACGGGATAGGTGGACAGGTGCATTTTGCCTTCAGTACAGGCCAGGCACTCGGTCGTGGGCGGCGCCTCAAAGGATGCTGCATCAAGACCAAGAGCAGGCTGAGTGCGGATCAGCCTGTCGACGGCCCCGAGGTGCACATGATAGAGGCGTCGATGCAGGAGACGGTGGTGCTCGGGGGATAGAGCGCAAGCGACGAAAACACGAGCAGTGGGAGACGGAGGCAAGGGGAGGTCCTCGCAGAGGACCCAGAGATGTGATACAGATCATCGACGACCGTCCCACTGAGGACGCTCTTCATGGTGTCGCGCACAAAGATGCGAGCATCGGCAGTTGTGTGCGTGACACCCAGGTCCATCTTGGTGCAAGCACGGACAGACAGCACGCTGAGTTCCACATCAGGGACAAAGAGGACGTTGGAGATGTATACGGGATCAATGGGCCCGGTGAACTGTACAACCCTAACACCCTGGACAGGGACCTCATGCCCAACTGCAGTGCGAACAAAGCGAATAGTGCCAACAAGATGCAAGACGACGAAGGCGTCACGTCGACACGTCATGGGATGGGTGGCACCAGAGTCAGCAACCCATGTGGCATCGGTGACACGCGTACAAGGGGCAACGTGGCACTCGGCGACGGAACAAGGCGCGGCAGCAGGACGCTAGGTGGGAGACACGACAAGGCGACCAGCGGAGCTCACATGAAAGGCATGCAGCCAAGACACATCATCAGGTCCGTCACACGCACACGGCTGGGCATGGGGACCACCACAGGCATCATCACGCAACGACACAAACAGTCCACAGGCAGTAGGACCCGTCGACTCAGTCAACTCACTCGCACCTCCCTGAGATGAGCGCAGGGCGAGAAGCTGGTGCAGCTCGGCGATCGTCCTGTCGCGTTCCGCGAGCGCCTGGTCGTGAGGATCTGCGGAGGAGCCTGTTGTGGCAGCGGACTCCTCTGGGACGGCTGTAGTAGTGGCGGCCGAGCGGTCGTTCGCACCGGACGTCTGGCGCATGCGCGCCTCGTGCGCCTGCTGCAGCCCACGGGTGACCTTGGCCCAGTCCAATGGGCGGCCTGTCAGGCGAGTACAGTCGGGGTAGCGATGGTCACCCCCGCAGTTGAAGCACACGAGCCGATGGCCCGTCGTGCTGTTGGAGCCGCTGCTGCCACTATTCCTGCTACTACCGCTGTTGTTACTGTTGCTCCCGCTGCTGCTGCTGCGCCTGACACTACTGGTGTTGCTACCGCTGCTGGTCCCGCCGCTGGAACCACCACCTGACGATTTGCGGCCCTTCTTCCCCTGAGCTGGAGCTGCTGTTGCTGTAGACGGCGGGGAGGAGGATGTTGCAGCAACTACAACTAAAGCGGTGCTGCGGCCAATTCGGTTCGCGGCGTCCATGCGGGCGACCTCCAGGAAGTGCAAGGTGGCCCAGCGTAGCAGGGTCCCGTCGCTCTCCATGTCGCGAAGCAGAGTCTGGTCGAAGTTGCTGCAGATGCGCGCGTAGTCAGGGTGGATGCCATAGAGGATGATCTGGAGGGCGGAGTACTGCGCAGGGACATCGTCTCCAAGCTTCTCGTACAGTTGGATCACCCGGCGCCAGTAGTCAGCTGCGGACTCTTGAGCAGTCTCGCAAAGGGAGTTGAAGTCGGCGAGGCGCTGGGACGTCAGGGCCAAGGTGGCGCCCTCAAAAAGAGTGACAGCCAATGTCCACGCCTCGCGGGGATCACCTCCCGAGCCGGTCAGCGGATCGTCAAGGAACCGACTGAAGTCTTTGGTGAAGTCCGGGGCGGCTTTCATCAGGCCGGAGGCAGCGCGAACCGCCATCTGTGTCTGGGCGGGATCAGACGCTTGGTATGGGGTGAGGTAGTAGGCGAGGACTCCTTCTATCATGGCCCACATGCTAAAGCGCGGCTCCCAAGACTTGAAGTCGTTCCCAGTCCAGAAGACGGGCGGGTCCGACTCAAACCACTTGGGTGGCTTGACCGTCGGCAGAGCGACGGCTGAAGCCACTACGGGACTGGGCATAGAGGAGGCCACCCCCTTGTCCAGGCGGGCCCGTACAGCCAGCTCCTCAAAGCTCGGAGGGCGGCAAGAATAGCTCAGGCCGGCGTCGGCGCTGGAGCTCGTGCCCTGGAGGGCGGCATTGGCCTCACGCGATCTGCGGCGTGCCTCCAGGCGTATGAGGCGTGCTCATAGCAGCTCCTCCTCACCCTCCTCGCCAGAGTCGGAGAGGGTCTCCACAACCTCATCTCCATTGCCGCCGTGAGCGAGGTGGTCCTCGCTCAGGTCTACGGGCGTGTGCTGCTACTGCTGTTGGGCCTGTTGCTGCTTAGGCAGTAGGCCCTTGATCAGGTCCTGCAGCTCAGCGACCTGCTTTGTCAAAGTCAGGCGGCTCTCCGCCTGCAGGTCAGACAACACGCGCACCTAGCGCGCAAAGGTCGTCGGACTCGGTGGTCACTGTTGTTGCTGTTGTGGCGGCTGCTGCTGCTGCCTCTGCTGCTGCTGCGGTTGCGACTGTTGCTGCTGATGTTGCTGCTGCTGCTGCCGCTGTGGTGACAATGGCAGCAGCCGGCGTTGGCCACTGATGGAGCTGCCCTTGGCAGCTGCGTCGGTGGCGGCACTAACGGGGCTTTGTTTCGGCATGACGGCTGGTTGTCTGGAACGCCCGCTGTCTCCTGTCGTGGAAATGTCCACCGTGGAGTTGTCTCCGTGGAATGTCACCGCGGAGCTGTCACCGCGGAGTCACTGCGCATCTATCACTACGGATCCGTCACCGCAAGTTTTCTTTGAGGCGGAATTTCCGCAGTTTTGCCGTGGAACAGCCACCGTGGTCGCGCCAACGCGGAACGCGGCATGGTGCCGCATCCTCCCGGGGCACCTCCGTCGGTGCGTTCCGTAACCACCGCGGAGCTCTCACGATTGGCGACCGCAGAACGGCCACGGAACTGCCGCGGACTCGCGACCGCGGAGCACCGGGGGGACCACCGGCACAACACCGGCGTGTTCCAGAACCGCCGCGGAGCTGCCGTGGCGGAGTGCCGCGGATCCTCGGAACGCGGTGGATCTGCCACTGCGCCGTCACCGCGGGGTGACTCACTTCGGAACGACGCAAGTAACCGCGCTAGAGTCGTAGCACTGACAACGCGTTCCGTTGCGGCCGCGGAGTTGCTGCATCCGCTACGGAGTTGCTGCGTCCGCTACTGAGTTCGCGTATCCGCGGAGCACCGGGAGTTTTCCGCGGTTCGACTTCTGCTGTCGCGGAACAGATGCAGAACTGTCACGGACTTTTTAAGAAAACGGTCGAAAATGTGGTGGGTCCTCACAGGACTTCTCGCCATGACAGTGGGCACTGTTGCTGCTGCTACTCAAGGCAACGGCTGCGGTCGCTCGCTGGTATCGCGGTTGCTACGCCTCTGCTACGCAAGTGTGCGAGCACTGGCTCGCTGCTCTGATACCACCAAGGACAGCTTCCTAGCGCTGCTGTCGCTGGCGTGGCAGTACAAGCCGGCTAACTCACTAGCACACACAGGTGGAGGTGAGAACAGCAAGGGGTTGGCTAGGGACACAAACACAAGTGTCAGAAGCTGCAAACATTGAATTGTGCAGAGACAAATGACAACTCAGGCCTGGACAACCTCAATAGTGTCATGGACCTAGTGGATGCACACACATGCGGTGCACAAGGGCGATATTTTCTAGCAGGACAAAACAGTGGCAAAAACACAGGTTTGGCCATAACTCTCTGCAGACGAGTCGTTTGAACCAGAACGGCCGCATCGACGAGATCTACGTCCTGATAGGCTGCATGCCTATGTGCTATCCCACAGCACGAATCTAAAAAATAAGAGAGTCTTCTGGGCGCCTCGTCGCCGCCGGCCGCCGGTCTTTTGCCACCGTCGCCAGTCTCAGGGATCTGCACGTGCATGGACATGAGCCGAGGGGTCACTGTAAGCCGTGTACGGCACACACAACATAATTATTATCAAAGTCCCTTCATCCGAAAGGGATGAAGGGACTTTGATATCCGGTGTTGGAGGGATGGTCCCTTTGAGGAGGGGGCTATGGTAGACCCGGTTAAGGCGGGAGTAGTTTTTATGGGGTCGTAAATGTTATGTGAATGATCTTAATTGTGGGTTTTTTGTGCGAAAATAATCTACCATATGGAGTAAGGTAAAAAGGAGCTCTAAGTTTTCCTCATCTGGGGAGATTCGAAGGGGGGTTGCTGTTTAGTGGAAATGTGATGCAGTTGAAATCTCCGAGCAAAAGCTGGGGTTTGAAATCTGTGCATTCTTTGTGAAGGCCAGTCCAAAATTGTGTGTGTGTAGCCACTTGTGTTGGTGCATATAGGGTACATACCTCCACATGTAAATTATTTGTGAAGACATTGAGGAGCATACATCAAGCTTGCCTATCAGGGAGAAGTGTAACGTTAAGGTGCCTTTTGTGTGCAATGAGGAGGCCTTTAGCTTGACAAGGTTGAGATGGGACTACCGCAAGATTTTAGTGTCGCGTGAGGACGCAATCTTCTAGTGTATGTTGTTCTATCCATGTGTCTGTGAGGATACATAGGTCAGAGTCGTTGACTTGTAGGATTTGGGATGACAAGCGATGTTTGGAGGGATTGATGTAAAAAATGAATTTTAGATTTTTTTAGAATATCACCATTATGGGTGGTTTATTTTGGTGTGTTTTTTATTTCTGTGGGTGACAGTTGGAAGGTTATTTTTTTGTGGTATTTCATGGTGTTTGGAGCTTCTCTCGTACATTTCACGTTTGGGATTTTCTATTGGGCGAGGGAAAAGTAGGGAAATTTTCTTTACGAGGTAAGCCTTCACATGTAGATTGCGTGCCTTTTTTAGGGTGAGAGGATATGGTCCTATCGTGCGGTGTCTGCTTTGGTTGGGAGGACCGCCTCAGCCGGTTATGTTCAGGGGTTGGGAAAATGAATAGTAGGTTCAGGTGTCGCTTTTGGTGCGCAAAGTCCACGTGGAAGCACGACTTGCCGCAAATGCTGTTAGAAGATCCATCCCATGTTTGAGGAGGCAACATGACTCCTCACGCTCAGCTTGTGGCGGTTAGGACCTTCTTTGGTTGCCACGTGGAAGGATCTGGAGAGGGCCGCTGACGGAGCACCCTCGATTTTCCCCATCGGGACGGGAGGCACACGGGAGGCTGCCGGTCCCAGCACTCCTCTCTCCCGAGCATGCACACGGCCGTCCGTCCGTTCGTCCAACGGACGGCCGTGTGGAAGCAAGGCTCGGTCGGCAGAACTCTGCATCGCGGCTAAGATTCCCCATTTCGTTTCGGCTTTTGAAATGCTTCGCACTGGGTTGAGAATAGTTTTTCAAGTAACATTGAAAAGCAAACCTTCCTCATTGAAGAGCCTTTCGATGTTAGCGTGAAACAAAACGTTTTGTTTTCGCAGGACAGCAGCTTCTCATTGCCGTCCCACAAGGCAGGGATTGTTCCCGTGAATGCTGCCGGATTGTCCGGGACAGTCCCGTCTCGCGGCACGCCCGTGCGACGGATTCGTCCAAACCCTACCTGATCGTGCGCCAACTTCCCAAATTCCACTAGGACCACTGAAGCACTGCAGAGGCCCTCCAACGAGCAGCAGCTGTGGAGTCCTTTCCACTGTTCTCGGGCAACTCCATAGACGAGACGATCCGGTATCTCAAGCGACGCAACGGGAGAAAGTGCACCAGGAAAGTGGACCAGGCTCGTTGGAAGGCCTTGTCGCGGAATTCTTATGAAGCAGTGGAGGCTCGATTGGGGCTGATCGCGGCCACTTCCGCTAAACCAGGAGATCCAGGAACTTTTTCTGTCTTTTCTTCCTCAGCTCTGCGGACTGCCTCTCACCGGATCCTTTGCGTCACCTTGGCCTCCTCATCCCCCCCCCCCCCCCCCCCCCCCCCCCACATTGTGCTCTCAAACAGCGCTGCACAATGGCTGCGCTTTCTCTTGCTGCGCGTCTCGCCACGTCATCCTCCCTGCCCACGTCATCGCAGCCCACGCCCACATCCTCAGAAACGCTCACAAGCAGCACGAGGGGCAGTCCCAGCACGGCGCAAGGCAGTCCAAACGGCGTTGTTACTGCCAGCCCCAACGGTGCAGCCGGAATCAACAGTAACAGCAGCAGTGCTAGGACGTCCGTCTCATTCCCCTCAGCCCCTCCCAACAGCAGCAAAAGCAGCAGCAGCAGCAACAGCAGAAGCACGGGCAACAGCAATGGCGTCAGCAGGGGCGGCGGCGACCGCGCGAAGCCAGGCTACTCTTCTCTCGTTGTGAAGCAAGAAACGGGCGCAAATGGCAAAGTCGTGCCGCTTTCAGAGGTATCCCCGCCTACCTTCTCCCTCCACGTCCCCCCCCCCCCCCCCCCCCCCCCCCCCCCCACTCACCCAGAGGGGTCGCAGTTGCTAAATGTTTGCCGTTGGATGTGTGGTGCAAGCAAACAGGCGTGCATTCAGCACGTCCTGCTGCGCAAGGCTCGCCGGCAGCACGTTCACCTGGACCACATCGCAGTGAAAGCCATTGAAAGTTACCGTAGAGACTAAGTTACTTGTTGCGAACAATCTTGTCCTTGAAAACATGCGAAGGCCACGTCACCATGCCTTCAACACATTTTGACCTGTCTGCTTGCTCGTCTCAAGCCACAAGGAGAGGAGAGCACTGTCGCACAGTGCTGGCACCGTTGGTATCATTGTCCTTCTTCGCGGCGTTCTTTTGGGGAAGACTGCCGCGGTGCGCATTGCCCAGGTAAAACGCTTTTCGTCCTGTTTCAGGATTCAGAAGACACGTCTTGTTGTGGAACGAATGAGCACAGAGGATATATGCAGGAAACTCTGGTCGCGGCAGTATGGACGCAGTGGAAAACACAGTGGTGCTCAGCAGACATCTGGTGCAGAACTGCTGGTAGCACGAACAGAGTCAACAGCAGCAGCAGTTGCCGTAAGATGAGCAGTGGCAGCAGCAGCAGCAAAAGCGCAGCAGCAGCAGCTCCAGCCGCAGCACCAGCAATATCGGCACCAGCATTGGCAACAGTGGCAGCGGCAATGGTAGCAGCGGCACTAGCAGCAGCATCAGAATCACCATCAGCAGCAGCATCATGAGAAGCCGCAGCAGCAGCTTCAGCAGCAACAGCAGTGGCAGCATCAGCAGCCGCAGCAGAAGCAGCAGGAGCGGCCGCACTAGCAGCCGCACTAGCAGCAGGAGCGGCAGCAGGAGCAGCAGCAGCAGCAGCAGCCGCAGCAGGAGCAGCAGCAGCAGCAGGAGCACTATCAGCAGCAGCGGTGGCGGCGGCTGCGGAAGCAGCAACAGCAGGAGCTGGAGGAGGAGGAGGAGAACCAGTAGCTCTAGCTGCAGCAGCGGGCAACGTCGGCAGCAACGTCAACAGTAGTAAGAGCAGCACAGTAGCAGCACCTGTAGGAGGAGCAGCAGCAGCAACAGCATCTGCAGCAGTAGGAACAGTAGCAGCACCAGCGCAGCAGCATGAGAAGCAATGAGAGAATCGTACTAGCAGAGCTAGCTGCAACACCAGCAGCAGTGACACAGCAGCAGCAGCAGCAGCAGCAGCAGCAGCAGCAGCAGCAGCAGCAGCAGCAGCAGCAGCAGCAGCAGCAGCAGTAGCAGCAGCAGCAGCTGCAGCCGCCGTCGCAGCCGCAGCAACAGCAGCAGCAGCTGAGTAGCAGGAGCAACAGCAGCAGCAGCAGCGGTGGCGCAGGTGAAAGCAGCTGCAGCACCAGCAGAAGCGTCAGCAGGAGAAAAAGCGGTGGCGGCAAAAGTGGCGGCTGTGGTCGTTGTGGCAATGGTAGTGGCGGTGGACATATTCAGAGTGCAATCTTGGGCTCCACTACCTTACATTGCTTGTGTGCGCCTCATATGTCCCTTTGTTGTGCAGGTGAACTCGTTGCGGTCGAGACTGAACAAGAAGCTCAGCGAGGCCAACACGTACAACCGATTTCTCCTGAGAGAGGTGAGAGGAGACAAGTGTCCCACTCTGGGCCAATCACCTCTCTTCTTCAGCACGTTCATGATGGAAGCCTCTCTCTCTCTCTCTCTCTCTCTCTCTCTCTCTCTCTCTCTCTCTCTCTCTCTCTCTCTCTCTCTCTCTCTCTCTCTCTCTCTCGTCCCCCTTTCTCCACTCTCCCTCTTCCCTTCCAGCCCTCTCCTTCTCCCTCCCACCGCATCCCTTTCTCCTTCCCCTATATGCTCTGCCGCCTGAGGTGAGAACGTAGAGTCTATCAATGTTTCAACCACTGCGATGCCATAGAGTCTATCAATGTATCAACCACTGCGATGCCCAAGAGTCCATATCAATGTGTCAACCACTGCGATGCCATAGAGTCCATATCAATGTGTCAACCACTGCGATGCCATAGAGTCCATATCAGTGGTTTCTCACTGTCGCAAACTTCGAGATCGCTCAACATTGTAGATTTTGACTTCTGGAAAGGATTCCTTGCACCAAAATGATACAGATATCAGTCTCCAGCAACCAAGAAACTGTCAGATGTAAAAACATAAAGAAAACAATTTTGACATTGACATGTGAGGGGGTTGTTCACCGATGTTAAATCATGTCCATCGTCAAAATCGATATTGATATTGACATGTCCTTGTGGAGATGGGAGGACGCCCCCCCCCCCCCCCCTTGTTGTCCCCCGACCCTCTCCGTGTCCCTGTCACCCCCCCCCACCTCTGCCTCTCCATTCCCCCACTCTCTCCCGGTTCTCCTGTGCCCTTCCCCACCCCCCTTCCTTTTCCCCTTCCTCATCCCTCGCCCTAGTGCATTTCTAGCGAATAACTTTTCCAAAAATTCAAAGTAGGATCCCTTACAATGTGGGGCTCATCGACTGAGCAGCATCACCAGCCACAGGGTTGGCAGGGGGAATGTGAACCCACACCTTGCCACTATCCGGTTGCTCCGTCGAACTCCATGCTTTCCCAACGCGCAGGCTGAGCCTTTGGGGGGCCTGGTGCCCTGGAAAAGACCGCGGCTGCCATGTGAATTGCTGTGAATTGCAGCTGTCGTGCGCGGAAAACTGGGGTGTAGTCTCAAACCTACCTTATGAAAGTGGGGTTCAGTCTCAAACCTCCCCTGAGAGGCTGAGATTGGTCTCAAACCTGCTCTAGAAAAAACTGGAGTGAAGCCTCGACCCTCATAGAAATATTTGGGATGAGCTGGAGCTAGAGAGCTGGAGCTTGCAGTCGAACCCTGTTCAAGGAAACTGCAGTTCAAATCTCAAGGAGCATTGCCTGACTCTGGAGTGGGGTCCTTTCTGGGGCCCTTGCACAGACTGAAATGTCGAAGGCTCAAAGGCTCTCACCCTTTGTCTGGAACCAAGGGACAAGGGTCAACGCGGTCGAGAAGGCCATGGCTGGTCTGAAAGGCCCTAGGCGCACAAGGCAGTTCCTCGGAGAAATAAATGCGTTTCACAAAAGAACTCAATAGTGTGAAGAATTCCCGACCTCATCAACACCTGAAGCTCCGAGTCGGTTGTACTGTGTATGTGAAGACACTTTTGCAGAAGGAACTCTGAGAATCTAAGTTCCGACTCCCTCCGTCCATCGGAGGGCCCCTGGGGCCTGGGATTGGGTCTTGGTTGAGCCAAGCCCCGATCCCAGACT
This sequence comes from Penium margaritaceum, assembly GCA_023375785.1. NCBI lineage: Eukaryota > Viridiplantae > Streptophyta > Zygnematophyceae > Desmidiales > Peniaceae > Penium > Penium margaritaceum. Next base: position 18,453 of record SZWC01012401.1, on the reverse strand, counting down.
AGGAGCCAACTTGGCTGGGATCCAAGTTGGCTCCTAGCCTATGCCAGGCCTGAGAGATGCTTCCACACTTGTCCTCACTCTCCGCTCCGCCTGCATCAGCTCACATCAAGGCCTGCTCCTCTTCCTGCTCCTCACAGATCCAATACCGGGAGGAGGCGCTAAGGGACGCGAAAGCGGAGCTCATAGCCCTCACATCTTCCCTGAAGGTACTTATTGCTGACATAGTTGGAGGAAGGTGTTCATCAGCCTGTCCCCCTCCACCCTCTCCCCCTCCCTCTTTCCACCTATCTGCCTCTCTGTCTGTCCGCCTCTCCGCTGCCTCCTCCTCCTCCTCTCTCTCTCTCTCTCTCTCTCTCTCTCTCTCTCTCTCTCTCTCTCTCTCTCTCTCTCTCTCCCCCTCCCTCCCCCCACCTCTTCCCTTGCGCATTCGTGCAGAGAGAGTCTCTCTCCTCCATTTCTCTGTCATTTGGTGCTGCGGTGTACGTCCTACTGACCAGGTGCACCTGCAGTAGTGCACGTGAACTGGGACTGTAGAAAACGTACTGCAGCACCCCGCTCATGAAGGCCTTCTGCTGATGGATTGGATTGCGGGCAAGATTTTGGATTTGAGAGAACTGTGCTTCGATGCGCCGCTGTGGTGTGTGCAGGAGCTGACGGAGGAGGTGTCGATACTCGCGCTCGGGAACCCTAACAAACCCATACAGGGCAAACCCATGCCAGTGTACGTCAGCGGTCGACTCAAAGGTGAGCGGGTCCTGGTGTGCCCGAGGCTGCGCTTGTCTGGTCCAATGAGCTGAATCACCCGTCCTTTGTCTTCTGTTGCAAATCCTTTTAAGAAGTAGTTTTTTTTTTTTTTTTTTTCTTGGCTTTGTGGTTTGTCCAAAGAATCTCTGCTTGGTCCGACGTGTCGTCTCAAGTCTAATGTCCTTTGAGGACCGTCGTTGGCAAATCATTCGAATGGTTGTGGTGCGCTGAAGGGCGTTCAGTGGGGTAGGGCATGGTTCATGGAGCGGGGCACATGCTTGTCCTGTGTTGGCTTGTCCACACAGAACAGAGATTTTCCTGTGCCTTCCTCGCAATCTTTCTGACTGCTAGACACGGTAGCCAAACGGACAATTCTTTGTCGCAGACGTTGGTGCTCTGGGACAGAGAAGGGACAGATCTCGCGCATACCTTTCAAGGCTTTGCAAAATGACGAGGGAAGTGGAACGTGGATTCATTCATCTTCATTGAGCATAGGCGAACATGGATTCATTCATCTTCATTGAGCATAGGCGAACATGGATTCATTCATCTTCATCGAGCATAGGCGTCGACTTGGCAAGGAGAAGAAGAGCGCCTTCCCACGCAGTGCATCCGGTTTTTGTTTGGCTGAGGACCTGAACTGCAGCATTTGGGCTTGTGACACTTGCGCACAAGATGGATGTGGACACGTGTCCTTGTCTCCATTCTGTTGCTCAGAAGAGCGTTTCGAAAGAGAGGTTTGGCTTGGAAAAGATTTGGACTTATGAGCGAGTCTTGGAAGGGATGTGGAAATGTGTGGCGCACTCGATCGCGTGCGTTACTGAAAATGCGGAGATGTGCTGCATCACTGCGCGTGTGCAAATGTGTTGCGCACTCACTCGTGTGCATCACTGCGCAGAGTTGGATCAGCATGCCTTTTTTCGGCCACTGTTCTGTTTGCGGACAATTTGTTGTCGTGTCCGTCAGTGCCGCATCCCGACGGAACAGTGACGGTGTGTTTTGTTCCCTATTCACCACCAACCGACCGACGTGCTCGAGTGGGCGCGCTCTATTTCAACCGACCAAGCCAACGTGCTAACGCAACGCAAGCTCTCCGTTCTCACGCAAATACTGACTGGCTCTTGCAGAATTTGGAGAAACTCTGGACAAGCACGTCAACGGCATCGAGTCCATGAGACTCAGAGAAGTTCCGCTCGTTTGGTTCGGTATGGCAGAGGTGAGCGCCAGATGCATGACCTCCCCCCCCCCCCCCCCCCCCCCGCCCCTCCCTCCTGCCCCCCCGCCATAACACAAATCTGCGTCCTTAGTCGCTTTAGTATCTGCACTGTATTGTTTGGGGGAGGGGAAGGGGGGAAAAGGGGAGGGGGGAAAAGGGAGGGGGGGGGGGAATGCGGCTCTCATTGGTGGGGCTTTCTACACTGTAGGACCTACAGTGAGATGTGAGCATGTTGAATGGACGAGGGCAGACTTAAGGGACATGATGAACCAGGACATTCTTCACAAAGCACGGGAATGTGTGGTGGGTGGGCGCTACTGGTCAAAAGATGCGAATGTGTGGGGCCTCGCCCTTCTCCACTCCCTCACCAGTGATGGGAGCTCTCTTGGATCTGTGATGGGCTTGCTAGATGGTTGGGCGGTGGGGGGGGGGTTGGAGAAGGTTCAATAGTCTCCAGGGGTAGCAGGCGATGCGACACTCTTTGCTCTGCATGCCGTCTATTTTCAAGCACCAAGATTTTCTCGCAGGGGAAGGTATTGTCTCAGTGCGGGGATCTGGTGAAGTCAGTCAACCTTCATTTACAATAGGGCATTCGCCAGTCCTCGATTCGGTAGTGCCTTTTGTCCTTTTTTTTTTTTTCAATTTCGTTTTCTTTCCCCTTGCTTCATTTGCCTGAAAATTCTTCTCGATGGATCTCGATTGGCAGGACGTGAAGGTGATGGGGTCGTTTGACGGGTGGACATATGGAGAGCAGATGTCTCCCGAGTTCACAGGCACCATGACACGCTTCAGCACCGTGCTCAAGCTCCGACCTGGAACGTGAGTGAAGGCAACCCCCC
>SZWC01012400.1:73578-83699 GCA_023375785.1 Penium margaritaceum | reverse complement strand
ATAGATAAAGATATAGATATAGATATAGATATAGATATAGATATAGTTATAGATATAGATATAGATATAGATATAGATATAGATATACATATAGATATAGATATAGATATAGATATAGTTATAGATATAGATATAGATATAGATATAGATATAGATGTAGATATAGATATTGATATTGATATAGATATAGTGTAGCGGGAGGGCCGGTTCCACCCTCCCTCCTTGCTGAAGCGAGGGGTGGTTGCGCACCACCCCTCGCGTCAGCGAGGGCTGGGCGGCGGCCAGCACTTCGCTGGCCACCGGCTAGCTTGCTGCCGGCGGGCTTGACGGCCGGCGGCCGGCCAAGTGACCGGCCGGGCACCGGCCGGCCAGCCACCAGCCGCCAATCGCAGCCTCAGCCCGATCAGCGGCTGAGAGGCCATGAGGGCCTCGAGGGCGAGGCCTCGTGGCCTCCTGCCCTCGCCCCCCCTTGCACTCCTTGCAAATGAGCAAGAGAGGACGAAGGATAGGGGGAGTGAGGGTGAGGTGAAATTCGCTGGCGCGAAAGTGCCAACGTGCCTCGCACGCGAAACGTTTGCGCCAGAACAACAAAACATGAATCGAAGTTCGTTTACGATGAACTTCAACATAAAACGAACAAAACAACTTGTGTGAACATACGATTATGAGGTGAAAATCCCCGGTTTGGGTCCCAAAACCAGGGGTTTGGTTAAAAACAGAAATGGGCCTCCGGAGACTCAAAATATTCGAGTCTCCCTACTCTAGGTCGTTGATGACGATTGCCCCACAGTCTTGCGAAGGGGGTAAATCCCCGACACGGACTGAGAACGCCATTCTGCAAACGCCAACAACGACTTCAGATCAGGAGCTAGAGACTCAGCTGTTACAGTGGTTCTCAGAGCGAGACAACCCTCTCGACCAAGGGTTTGACGGAAACCGTGGCTACGACATAGATAAATCGCCAACGGTAGCTGCAAGCAGCAACAGAAACGCCAGAAGGGACTACGGCATCAATACTTCACGGATTGAAGCGCCGTAAAGTGCGTTGCGGAGCTGCAAAATCATCCTACTTGTTGTTGCCACTTCCTTCCAGCCTCTCCACACTTCCAGGGGGCTTGGAGGATTTTTGTGGGGCGAGTTGGGGAGTTTCAACCTCTAAAACCACGAAATCCTCCTCATTTTCAATGCTCCTTCGACTCTCCATCCAAAAAATGGGACAGCGTCCCTCCCCAAGATTAGGGACTCTCACAACCTGAGAGCACCCTAAAAAGAAGGAGGGTGACAACTTGGGGACTTTTGGCGGCTCCCCCAACGCCACAGGCTCAAGGAGGACGCCGCCAAGGGGCGCAAGACGCGCGAAGAAGACTCAAGAGGAGGCCAAGGAAGACAAGAAGACAACAAGACAAGAAGAAAAGTAGTGTTTTGTTCTAGACCTTGTACTTTTTTATCTTCTTGATTTTTGTCTTAGTTTTGTGGGCGGTACTCATAATTCTTGTTACTTCCTTGTATTTTGATTTTCTGTTTTCCTAGATCCTAGTTGTTACCAAGTGCCGTGAGTCACGGCCTAGGAGGACTAGCTTCTAAACCCACGACCTTGTGCCGACGTGGCGGACTAGAAAAATATAAATATAAATTGAAATTGCCTCACCAATCGTGAGAGCAACGCCTTAGGAGGCGATTCCTCCTCATTGGGGGATGATCTTCACAACAACCTTCACGTGCTAGTTGCAAGAGCGACGTGATGGCAAGTGCCGGAACCTCTAAGACCAACAAGGGCAAGGTGGTGACGGCGTCACCACGAGCTCTCGGCGGACTCCAAGTTTTGGGAGCCCTCGCCGCGAGCACGGTTGAAAACCCAAAGGCAACCGCACCGCCAAGGGCAACCCTACCGCCTAAGGCAACCGCCGCCAACCTCGGGGACACCGAGAAGCGTGCGGAGGGCGCAAACGTGCTCGACAAGCATGTCGATGCACACATGAGCGACCCCCATGCGACGGACGATGCGATGGAGGGAGATCTTCCGGAGACGGACCCCGACGAAGAGCACGACGTCGACGATGCCGAAGGCGACGAGGATCGTGACCATTGCCATCGTCGTGCGACAAACTCGAGCCGATTGCTCGAGAAGGGCAAGACGCTTGCAGCATCGCCGAAAGCTGCCAACAGCAGCGAGACTGCCGAAAGCAACAAGGGCGTTGAAAGCAGCCGCACGGGAAGTTCCTGCGAGAACGAGCCAGACGACCTTGCCACGAAGGCAATTCGCGATGACCTTCGTAGGCTTGCAGAGTTTACTACCAAGGCCGCAGGCTGACTCAAGATCACCACCGGTGGTGGAGATACGGCACCACTTGGAGGAATGGGGGCGGATCCTCCTTCCTACGATGCGGCCGCAATAGGGCAAGGCAGCGCCCACTCAAGCGTTGTCGCCGACCACAGTCTCCTCCGAGAGGTGGGGCTCCTTGGAGGCATGTATGCGAACTGTACCCTCTTGTAGTGGGTAAGGGTGCACGGACATTACCAGGCCCTAGAGGCTATCGTCAATGCTCTGACGACATGAGAGCTCAAGTTCGCGTTCGCCAACCCGCTGGCCCACGTCGGGCAAAGCATCACGGACCTTGACCGTGATCGCCACCTACAGCGCCTTGCCGCCCATGAGGCAAGCCGCCGATGCAACGACCTCGACAAGGCATTGAAAAGCGTGACCCACGTGCAGATGCAACAGCAAGTGCAGCCTGCCGCAGCTGCAGAGGCCACTGCCTACGGCAGCGACGACTTGCCTACCTCAACGACTTCGGGGTCGGTCATGAACACGTCCTTCCTCCAGAGAGTGGAGATCTTCTGGAAGGGCGTGAAGCTGACCAACTGGCTGAACTGCATGGACCACGTCCTACGTGTCCACAAGGCACCACTCAGTTAGTGGAGCGACCTTGCCATGATGCAGCTTGAAGACAAACTCTTCAAGTACGTGGTCAAGGAGTGGACTGCGTAGCAGCCGCACCTCGAGTGGCAGCCCATGCCGTGGGAGGCCTTCTGCGCCATTATGCGCAAGAAGTGTACCCAACGTGAGGAGGCGCAGCGCGCCTTCCACAAGATCAAGGACTTCATGCAGCTGGGCAGCTCGCTCAAATCCTACTTGAGCGAGTTCATCGCACTCTTGGAGGAAGCCAAAAGCTTCACCGAGGGCGATGGCACTCAGTCGTTCAAGTACCCGGAGTGCATGTTGCTTAAGTACTTGCGTGGTGGTCTCACAAGCAAGAAGCTGAAGGACAAGACCACCATGACAGCCACTGGACAAGCTTGGACAAGCTGGAGGGCGTTGCGCGACTATATGAGCAAAGTGTACTCGGCGAACCCAAAGCACTACTCTGATACACGGCCAAACACGCGTGCACAGTAGGGTCGCGACATGCGCGTGGACGTTGTAGGGGCTGGTGGGTCAGCCAGACAGCGAGGCGGGGCCAAGGGTAAGGAGCCGACAAAATCTCCTGCCAAGAAGGCTGGTGGACACAAGGGTCCAAACAACAAGCGCAGCCGCGAGAATGACGAGCTGCACGCGGCGCGTGAACGTCGCAACGCAGCCTTCCGCGAAGGGCTCTCCCACCCGAGCCACTTTAGGGCTCAGTGCCCTGAGGCTGCTGGTGGACAAGAGGCCGCAACACTAACTGCAGCAGTAGCACCTTGTGGGGATGGTGCAGGAGGAGGCCGCAGACAAGGCCGTGGACAGGGTCGCGGTCGCGGCAATGGGCCCGGACGTGGTAATGGACAGGGCCGTGGGGCGGGTTTTCCCCACACCTAAGTGATGTCACTGGGGACCACTCAAGGGTAAAACTAAATCACGAGTGTGAGTTCATGTTTTCAGATGAGGATGTTAAACAATTTGAGTTTTTGACGAGTTCAAATTTCTCTGTTGTTTTCTCCCCTCTCATTGAACCTCATTTTGCACTTGCTGCCCGACATTGCCCACTAAATCTTGCATCACCACACGAGATGCATGACCGAACCTGCTTAGTGGTGGCGACACCAACCACTGTGCAAGAGTTGTGCAACAAAGTGATTGAAGCAAACGCCCTCAAAGCGATGAGTTCAATTACATTCGTAGTACCTTTAGTCGACGATTTTGACGTAGTGAAATTTAAACACTGGAAGGTGCTGGCCAAATTCACACGTGCCCACAAGATGTGGACTTGAGTGGGTGAATCATGGGAGTTACGACGCCAGTCATACAGATTCCGTGTTTATCACAAGCTTGCCTTACCGTCGTTGAGTCTGTTCACTCGGAAGATTGGAGGTAGCATCACGATGCAGTTCAAAGGACACCTAGCAAGTGCTCCCGTGAACGTACTTGCTAACACTGGAGGGGACGACTCTTTTGTCAGCCTTGGCTTTACCCGTCGAGTTGGCCTGAAGTACAAGTCATCGAATGGCACAGTTGTTGTCGGTGACAAACGTATGGTACCCATGATCTGTACTTGTAAAGCAAAAATGTGTATTCAAGGGTACACGAAGAGTGTCACGTTGAAGACACTCAACCTTCTTGACCTGTTTGACGTGGTGCTAGGCGATCCTTGGCTCCTTGACAACAAGGCTCTAATGTGCTTTGAATCAAAGCATTTGATCCTCCGAAAAGGACAACACCGCTTTACGTTGATTCCGAGTACGTAGTTATCACCGACACGACTCAAAGTCCATGCCAACTTGTCTGCAATGTAGGTTAAGAGACGTATTCGACAAGGTTGTCGATACTTCTTGGCTCGGCTGCAGAAAGTGGAGGACGACGTGATGGAAGACACGACAGAAGAGATCATATCTCTATTGGCGGAGTTCTTGGATGTATTCCAAGACCCACCGGCTAAGCTTCCACTAGAAAGACACATGGGCCACACGATTCCGCTGTAACCAGAGGTGACTCCTCCGTTCAGACCCATGTATTGCCTTAGTCAAGCAAAAAGGCAAGAGGCCGAACGCCAAATCAAAGAGTACCTTGCAAAAGGATGGATCGAGCCAAGGAGCTTGCCGTACGGTGCGCCGATCCTTTTTTTGAACAAAAAGGACGGTGGTTTACGCATGTGCGTGGATTACCGGGCGTTGAACAAGCTGACAGTGAAAAATTGATTCCCCTTATCGCGAATTGAGGACCTTTTTAACCAACTCCAAGGCGCAAAAGTATTTTCATCCCTGGATTTGTCTCAAGGGTACCATCAAATCCGCATCATAGAAGATTATGTGCCCTAAACGGCGTTTCGAACGCACATGGGACAGTATCACTTCCAAGTGTTATGCTTCTGGCTTACAAATGCCCCGGCAAATTTCCGAGGAGAAATAGACCGAACATTCGCCAAGCAACTCGGACAGTTTGTCTTGGTTTACCTGGATGACATCCTGGTTTTCTCCAAATCAATGGAAGAGCATATAGAACATCTGCACGAAGTTCTCGCAATCCTTCGCGAATAGATGTTCTATGCAAAAGTGAGCAAGTGCAAGTTTGCACAATATGAGCTTGAGTACCTTGGACTCATCGTCGGCAAGGACGGCATCTGCGTCGACCCACGAAAAGTCCAAGCCGTTGTGGACTGGCCACGCCCCAAAAATGTTAGGCAGATTCGGTTTTTCCTCGGCCTTGCAAACTACTTTTGACGGTTTATGCAAGGGTATTGGACCCTGGTAGCACCGCTAACCAGGCTCACGCAAAAAGATGTGCGTTGGGAATGGACATCTGATTGCGAGAACGTTTTTCTCAAAGTCAAAGAGTTTCTCTCCACGGCGACCGTCCTTGCTCTTCCAGATCCATTGCAACCGTGGGAGTTTTTTTTTTTTTTGGGTTTTTAAGATGGTCCAGGCAGAAAATCCCTCCCACCGGGCTCCCTTCCGGTGGCAACCGTGGGAGGTTCGGTGTGATGCGTCGGTAGTTGGACTTGGAGCCGTCCTCATGCAAAATGGTCACCTAGTTGTGTATGAGAGCCGGAAGCTCATACCCGGGAAAACGCGGTACACGACTAAGGATCAAGAGCTCCTTGCGGTAGTACACGATTTCAAGATGTGGCGTTGCTACCTCAAGGGTGCTGAAGGGGGTGTGACGGTCGTGACCGACCATAATCCATTGGTGTTTTTCCAAACGCAACCGAACCTGTGAAGACGACAGGCGCGTTGGAGCGAATACCTGAGTCGATTCTCGTTCACATGGGAATATCGGCCAGGACGCATCAATGTGGCCGATCCACTAAGCCGACAGCCTGTGGATATTAAAGCAACCACCGAGGGCAGTGGGTGTTTTATGGCCATTGCAACAACATCCGTACAACCACCAGATCCCCCTGCACCTCTGCGGCAACCATCACGAGAGATTATCCATTACAACGGTTCTGTAAACAGGATCCGGATGGGATACTGTGTGGATTCTTGGTTTCAAGACTCTCGAAATCTGGACAAGTACGGCTTGGTGGAGGCCGCAGGAATCTTCTGGCACGGAGAACAAGTTGTTGTGCCAAACTGAGGAGACCTTCGAGCAAAGGTTATCTCCTAGTTCCACGACCCGCCAGTCGCAGGTCACGTGGGACCCCGAAAGACCGGACAGGCACTCTCGGACCACTATTGGTGGCCAGGGTGGAGTGTCGATGTTCGTAAGTATTGCATGACATGCGAACCATGTCTTCAGAATAAGGCTAGTAGCAAGAAGCCTGCGGGACTCCTCCAGCAGCTTCCCATTCCTGGGACTCCATGGGAGTGCGTCAGCATGGACTTCATTACTCGCCTTCCGGACACGGCCCGTGGCCATGATGCAATACTAGTCGTTGTGGATCTTTTGACGAAGATGACACACTTCATCCTTACAGCCACTGACGTGAACGCAAAGGACACCGCTCGTCTCTTCTTTAAGGGTGTCGTAGAGTACCACGGCTTGCTGTGTGCATGATCTCTGATCGAGATCGAAAATTTGCTAGTAAGTTCTGGCAAAAGATGCACGAGTATTTTGGCAGTGAGTCGCAAATGTTGACAGCAATTCACCCTCAAACTAACGGACAAACAGAGCGCATGAATCGTACTCTGGAGCAGATTCTCCGCATGTACGTGGACCCTGCCATGCATGATTGCGATGAAATCCTAGCACCGGCAGAGTTTGCGGTGAACAACTTGGTGAACGAGTCCACAAAGTTCACACCGTTCATGTTGAACAGTGGTCGGCATCCAGTGGTACCCTCTTCATTGGTGAAGAGTGGGAGTACAGGAGGGCAGGTTCCTTTCGCTCAAGCCTTTGCCGAGCGCATCGACTCCTTGTTACAGGAGGCGAAGGGTCACCTTGAAGCAGCTCGGCAGCGACAAAAGGCATATGCCGACAAAGGTCGCCGGGAGGTGTCATTTGACTTCGGTAAAAAAGTGCTGCTCAGCACTAAAAACCTTTGGTTGAAGTTACCAAGGGCAAGAAAACTTCTACCGAAGTGGATTGGGTCGTTTCCCATTGTGGCACGCATCAGGCCAGTGGCATACTGATTGCTCTTCCGCCGAGTCTGAAGATACATGACGTGTTTCATGTGAACCTGCTGGCTCCGTACACAATATGAGGAACCGTTCAGCCACCGCTTGCAGTCCTGGCTGCCGACGGCCAATACGAGGTCCTTCGCCTATTCCAGCACCGAGAGCATACCCTTTGGTCGCGAGTTGTCAGGGAATACCTCGTTTATTGGGCCGGTTGTGGACCTGAACATAATTCATGGGAGCCCGAATCTTGGTTGCCCACAGGGGTGGTCAACAAGTACTGGAGCAAGCTTGCAGCTCGCACAGATCAACGCGTGGCAGGAGGTACCACCTGAACACGAGAAAAGTGAACAACATTCCCACAGGGCAGCATTCATGGACAGCGACCATAGGAGGTTGGGGACGCCCAACATGGTTGTCGCACGGACGCTCCAGCCTAAAGGGGGGAGGCCGCTAGCTATGCTGACCTACAAGGTGCAGCTTGGGTCTAAGTACGATGCACGTGTTCATGTTTAGCTGGTGATTGAAATTGTTAATTTTCTTTCACAATGTTGATGAATCACTCACTTACAATCCTACTTGTTGTTCATGAACTGGGACGGTTCATAAAAAGTGCCGAGGAATGTAGCGGGAGGGTCGGTTTGGCTCTCCCTCCTTGCTCAAGCGAGGGGTGGTTGCGCATCACCCCTCGCAACAGCGAGGGATGGCCGGCGGCCAGCACTTCGCTGGCCGCCGGACAGCTTGCTGCCAACCGGCTGGACGGCCGGCGGCCGGCCAAGTGACCAGCCGGCCACCGGCCGACCAGCCACCAGCCGCCGATCGCGGCCTTAGCCCGATCGGTGGCTGAGAGGCCTTGATGGCCTCGAGGGCGAGGCCTTGTGGCCTCGTGCCCTTGCCCCCCCTCGCCCTCCTTGCAAACAACCAAGAGAGGCTGACGGATAGGGGGAGCGAGGGTGAGGTGAAATTCCCTAGCGCGAAATCGCCAGCGTGCCTCGCATGTGACAATTTTCCACCAGAACGACAAAATATGAATCAAAGATCGTTACGACAAACTTCCACATAAAACGAACAAAATAACTTGTGCGAACACACGAGTTTGAGGTAAATACCCCCGGTTTGGATCCCAAAACTAAGGGTTTGGTTAAAAACGAAAATGGGCCTCCGAAGACTCTTAATACTCGAGTCTCCTTGCAATGGGTCGTTGATGAGGATTGCCCCTCAGTCATGCGAAGGGGGTAAACCTCTGATGCGGACTGAGAACGCCATTCTGCGAACTACGATGTCGACTTGAAAGCAGGAGCTGGAGACTCAGCCGTTACATAATAATACAGATATAGAAATAGATAAAGATATAGATATAGATATAGATATGGATATAGATATAGATATAGATATAGATATAGATATAGATATAGATATAGATATAGATAAAGATATGGATATCGATATAGATATGGATATAGATATAGATATAGATATAGATATAGATATAGATACAGATATAGATATAGATACAGATATAGATATAGATATAGAAAAATATATAGATAAAGATATAGATATAGATGTAGATATAGATATAGATTTATATTTATATTTCGATATAGATATAGATATAGATATAGATATAGATATAGATATAGAAATAGATATAGATATAGATATAGATATAGATATAGATATAGATATAGATATAGATATAGATATAGATATAAATAAAGATATAGATGGAGACATAGATGTAGATATAGATATAGATACAAATATAGATATAGATACAGATACATGTACAAAACAAAGATACATATACACATACACATACAGATACACATACAGATACGGATACAAATACAGATACAGATATAGATAATGATAGAGATACAAATACAAATACAGATACAGATACAGATACAAATACAGGTATAGATACAGATTCAGATATAGATTCAGATACAAATACACATACAGATATAGATACAGATACACATACAGATACAGATACAGATACAGATACAGAGTTCCTGATTCAGATTCAGATACAGATACAGATACAGATACAGATACAGATATAGATACAGATACAAATACAGATACAGATACGGATAAAGATACAGATACAGATACAGATATAGATACAGATACAGATACAAATAGATACAAATACAAATACAGATACAGATACAGATACAGATACAGATTCAAATACAGATACAAATACACATACATATACAAAAATAGATACGGATATAGATACTGATACAGATACAACTATAGATACGGATACAAATATAGGTACAGATATAGATACAGATATAGATACAGATAAAGATACAGATATAGATACAGTTACAGATACAGATACAGATGGAAGTACAGATATAGATACAAATACAGATACAGATACAGATACAGATATAGATAGAGACTTTGATACAAATATAGATACAGATACAGATACAGATACAGATATAGATAGAGACTTAGATACATATATACATAGAGATACGGGTTTATATACAAATACTGATGTAGATATATATAGATGTAGATATAGATATAGATATAGATATAGATATAGATAAAGATATAGATATAGATATAGATATAGATATTGATATAGATATAGATATAGATATAGATATATATATATA
>SZWC01012400.1:56701-66701 GCA_023375785.1 Penium margaritaceum | reverse complement strand
AGAAGATCCCGTTGTAAGTCTCGCTCAAGGGTTTATAACAATTGTATGACCAGTTCAGTTTATGATCCCGTCAAATCATCCCGCTTCAACCTTATTCACCTCTTCTCTTTCTTCCCAGCAACATGCATCAAGAGTATCTTGGTTTTGGATACATGACTATACAGTATGGACCCACATAACTGCTCGAATCTCATTTAGAGTTTCAAACCTTTTAATCTCCTCCCTTGTCAGCCTCATCTCAACTGTTTGCATGATCTTGACCTCAACACGCCCCCCACCCACCATTCATGATTTCCAAACCGCTATTGCACCACTTGAGGTCTTCAATATGTACCCTCTTTCCCACCTCATTTCTACTTTGTGCAACCATACATGTATCCCCTTGTGCCTCTCCCACTCCTTAGTTTTGTCCATCTACCCATTTCACAAGGTTGGCTTTTCCTCACCCACTTCCCCTTGAATTTTTGTCCATAATCATTTTGCACATTTTGCTACATCATTATACCTCCCCTATCCCCATCCACTTTCGACCCTCCTTTCATCTACTCTTATTCCAAACATGAAACTCACCCTTTTCTAACTCATGTTTTCCCCTCTTCAATTTGCTCCCTTTACTTCACCTTCCATCCTACTCACCCCCACACTCAGTACTTCTTTCATCGTGAACACCACCACACATTCAAGGAATGGATGAACCACTGTTTTGTCTATGTACCAACAATTACTACGGGTGCCATTGATGTGACATGATCCTTGTTTATTTAACATCCAACCATCTCATTAACCCCATTTTTGCATCAAAAAGTTAAAGTATTCTTGCTTGCATTGATGGCACTACTTCACATGCACCAAACTACTTTGTGAGTATTGCATTCTCAATTTGAATGACCTTAAGAGTCCCAGAATGATCATGTCTAAGTTGTTCTTTAAATGGAAGTTATTTTTGCTTGTCTTCTCAATCTGAGTAAAGATTGTCTTACTATGAAATTCTTCTCCATGATACCTAATATGAGAATTTGTAACATATGAGCCCTTATAGGTCACTTAATAAACATTCGGGTCATTATCTTTGCAAACTACACACGAAGAGTGTCAACAATGCCTTCCTCCATGAGCATCTAAAGGAGGAGCTTTCCATGGTTTAACGCCATGATTGTTCAAAAGTTGAAAAAAGATGTTCAGGTTTTTTATGCACTCCTATTCCTGAGTGCCACGCCTCATAAGGTTAGTTGATACAATTTGTGATGGTGATCCAATTGCATGTAGATGGAGCGGTTTTCTCTTCCTTACCATTTTGTCACATAGTTGGATATAAGGTTGTGTTTCTCGTAACACAAAAATTGCCGAGGACATGACCATAGTTATCCAACTGTCAATGCTATGTGGATTTACAACCTTCTTAGTATGAATGGCCCTCTTGATATGATTGTGACCCTTCACCCATTTAGCGACAACAGTCTCCTGAGTGCCACCAACACATGAGCCCTTAAACATTACATCAAATAGATCATCGTCAAAAACCACTGTGTGTGAGAAGTGTCACCACCAATGATTTCTCACTTGATGAGTAATCTATGAATGAGTAGTTTGAGGAGTTCCTTCAAAAGTCCATTTGTGACATTGTGTTTTGCTTAGGCATAAATGACGTTGGCTTCCACTCCCCCCTTCATTGATGTTTTTCTTGTTCTCACTATGGTGCTGCCCTATGGTGGTCTCTCCTTGATGAGATATGAGCTTGTGGTTATGTCATACCTTCCATTTATATCTCGCACATTGCCCCTCATACAGTCAGGATGTTGACTTCCTAACCCAAAAAGCCCTAAGAGTCATCCATATACTGGTGCTTCCCAACCCTTGTTTGCTCACTGCACCATGTGCTCCTTCATTTTTTTGTTTGATGGGTTGGTTGTGGATAGGTCTTTGACTCTAACAAGATGTCGTTATATGGTCTCCCTTGTTATCAATCAGCGCAAATGCACATTTAACGTGGATTTATTAGAACAAATATTGATGCTGTAGGTGGGTGGTTTACGAGTGGGCGCTACAAAATGATTCGGTGCTAATGGTGGATCGATTGCTACTAAAGGAGTGGGAATTATTTGACTAATTGGTGAATTTAGAGGCATTTCTATTAGTGAGACATCTGCTCTTCTAAGAGCTTGAAACTTTATGTGGGTGGATGTTTTTGTGGATATTGGCTTTAACCTTGACATATCCAAGGATGTGTTGATTACGTAGACAATTGTTTGCAATATCATGTTTTAGTAGACAACATTCCAGTCACATGGTATTCGTTTTAGCATCTACAAAAGTACGGAATGGAGGTCAGCTTAGACATAATTGACGAGGTTAGTACATGAAGAGAAACACCACAAATGTAAATGATGCATTGTGCAAAACAAAATTCAAGATTGTTGGCATTGGTTTGGACATTAGCTTCTTTTGCAATGAAGGATTTTTTGTTTTTCTGTTTTTTATATTCACTCAACACCATTGTGCAATACTTCGCATTGAGCGTCCATTATGGAATGAATAGTGTGTGATTTTGGATTTGGAACATGTTCTTCCATAGAGTGTAAAATAGGCGGCCTGGTAGGGGTCAAGCACCAAAGCTCTTGTCATTCACTTCTGAATAAACTTGTTTTACCCTCATCGTAGTTTGTTTTTCCTTTATGAGTGTTCTTTCCCCAATCTCAACTCCGTGGAATTGAAAGATGCCTTGACAACACAGACCCTCTTAGTCTTGAGAGCCGTCTTTTCCCTATGATTAGGTGATTTTTTCTCCATCATAAAGTAAAGAGACCTTTTTTAAGGTTCCTCCTCTTTGGCAATCTTGTGTCCCCCATCCTCCATATCTGACTTGCCCCTATTATTAGGCTCTGAATGCAAAATTGTATTGTGGCAATTTCATACCCTTTTCCCATCTTGATGGAAAGATTCAATTTGTCAAATAATTTGTCAAATAGTTTTCTTTTTGTGTCCTTAGATGTGTTTGGTCATCTTTTGAAAAATACTAGTATCTTATCAATACATTTTCAATTAATTTAAAATATTTTTCTCATAAAATCCAGGATCTTCAACTTAAATTCTTCAAACCTTTTAGGTCCTCTTTTAAAATTAAAATTATAAATTCAATCAATTCAAGCCAAAATCTTAAATAGATTCATTTCCGTTTCATTGTTCATTTTTTACATAAATTTTCATGATAAAGTTTCTGAGTACTCCATTAAAATTATGTTTAGTCAAATACAAATTGAAACTTGAATCCATAAATAGTTTTTCAACACATAAAAATTTTTGGAGCTATAGGAGCTTGTTTACAATTTGGATAGATTATATTGGCCGTCAAGGATATGTTATCCCCATTTTTAAGAAGGTAAGATGTAAATTTGCTATATTAAAACCCAATGCAATACATCAACTTTTTATATCTATAGAGATGAGTAAAATGCATTGAGCAATAATGATTCATCAACTTTGTATTTCGATGCATTTGAAAAAACACAAAATGTATTTGATTTTCCAAAGTAAATTTGTTTTTGACATATGGTCATGCTCCATTTTGGCTTGAATGTATTGATAAAATTCATTCAGGGTCAAGTCAAAACATTTGTTGATTCATTTCTTTATTTCATCAACATTGACTTCATGATCAAATCAATCATTATCACATGCATGAATTTCAAATCTGATGAATGAATTATCCTATAAATCCATGCTTTGTGATGAAGAATTTCATATGAATTATTTGGAATTGTTTTCACCTTCAAATTACCAATAATGAATAACGAATCATTTTAAGGGGTTATTTTTTAATTTTCATTTTTTCATATTTTAGGTAAAGTGAATAGTCTGTTCCAAAAACATGAGCCCTTCAGTCTGAATTTTTAATATACATGGTGAAAAATGATAATTTTACTCGTGTTACGGTTTTAATACATTAATTGTCTTATGAATCCAAGAGGATTGACATATTTCATGATTTTTTTATGGGTTTAAAATAAAATATGAATGAGATTGTTCCAATCTTACTTTTCCACATGATGAAGGAATGTTATGTAGGAGCTCATTTGCTTGTAAAATAATTGAAGGCTTTGATTCATGAAGTATGTGAATGTCACTTCAACGTTTTGATTTCAGAAAACATATATTTACTGGAGCTTCAATGAGAGATTTATTTCAGCTTGAACTTAAGAGGTAAGTGTGCAAAATTTCCATGATTAAGGCTTTTTTATTTGTTTTCCGATCAATTCATTTAAGGCAGAATACATCTAATTATGAATTGGTTGATGAGACCTTGTGGAAGAATCTGTCAAAAATTAAATTAATTTTCCTGTTCTGGGTTGTGATTGATTTTCCTATTATGCGTTCTTCAATAACCGTTCCTCACAGGTTAATTTTGTTTCGGAACCTATTTTTAAACGCTCTACTTTTTATCTTTATGTTCGTATGTTTCGCCCAACCCTTAGAAGCCGCACAAATTGCGAATAACGTTGCTCTTGTTCTAGGCAACACACATTGGTTTGTGGATTGTCTATTTTGAGGCACTACTATGCGGAGGCCTACTAGCTGATGGAATGGACCCTTCCAGTATTGTAACCAACTTTGGTTTTCCTCTCCGTCTTGGTTTGCTCTCTGGCACCCTACGCTATGTTCTTCTCCCTTCCCCCGATCGTTTCTCGTGCACTCGCCCACACAAAACCCCACGTCCGCTCGTCCTTTTCATCGCGTGCTTCAGTTCCAATTCCCCCCGAGTCGCGCTTGTCACCGGCTCGAAGCTGCTCGAAGCGCTTGTCCCGTCTCTTCCATGTACAATTAGGCTCCTCTTATCTCATCTCATGCGGATGTCGCCAGTCCGACCAACCGATTCACTAGTCCTTCCGTGTCCCACGCCATGGCGGTCGGCCCTCGAGCACTTACTCATCGATCCCCCTCGACGTTCAATTGGCGGAAGCGAGTGCGCGCCGAGCCCGTGAAAGCTGCAGTTGCGACGACCCCGGCGTCGACGATGGCCCTTCTTCTGGCCGTAGCGCTGCTGACCGCAGCGCCAGCCGCGAATGCCGTGACACTGTCAAGTTCGCAATGTGAGTCTGCGAGCACTTCTGACCATTGCGGTTTGACGATGGGCACTGCATCGCCATAAATTGGGCTGTATCATTGCCCACTCTGTATGGTCGATGCTTTCTTTACTCTTCGTCATCCGCAATCCCTCCTACGTGGCACCGTCGGCACCTGATAGTGGCGAGCGAGACGCACTGTGCGAACAACTTTTCTGAGGCTGACGCGGCACCGCTGGCTCCTGCGGAAAAGCGCTACCTTTGAACGCGACATTTGGACCTCACGCGGAATGCCGACTCACCGAAGTGGGCAATCAGCGTCAACGGCGAGAATCTCCAACAACTCCTACGTCAGCACCGAGGTATTCGACCCTCGCCAATGTGTTGCGGCCTCCAGCGCACGAATGCAGAAGGTAATGTCGCGGAACGACGGACCCGCTGCGCTTCCGGGGTTCAGCTACCACAGATGCGCTGCAACGACAGCTGCGTTTGCGTGGTGTTCGTAGGTTGAAATCTGTGACCACGCGGACAGCACAATGCGACTACGGACGATAGGTGACAACAGATTTGCGGCCGGCTGCAGTCTGAGCGCTACGAAGGTGACATGCGGCCGCCGTAGAGCAAAGACTGCCATCGACACAGCAGGGTCCGCGATACTCATGGCACGCGTCACGTGTCATGTGTGTCGTCACTCACGACACACATGACACAGAGTGACGAGAATCATGTGGCACTGTCGTCACGTACGCATGGAAGTTCAATGATGGATGGGANTAAGCGTTCCCCTTACCCCCCCCGGCCCCCCTTCCGTTCACTCGGCTGCTCCATTCGTCGTGTGTGACACGACTCTCTAGTCATGCAACATTCCAAAGCCAGCAACACTGAAATGCTGTCTGGCGTGCTCTGTGCGTGGGCAGGACGATACCACAAGAAAGTGGCTTGGGAAGTATCCCTGCAAGCATCTCAGCTCTGTCGGCACTCACCAAACTGTAGGTTGGCTATGCATGATAGACATGATGCCACTGACACGAAATTGCATCTCCTTCCATTTGGGTGCCTACAGCTTTGCTGTTCACTACATTCACATGCGAAGTTGTTCAGCTCAAGTTGAAGGGTATTGTTGGGGATGTACATTTTCTACATGGACGACAGGCTTGACATGTACTCGAACAAACGCTCTAGTGCACTCTCAGTCGCGCCACGCATGCAGGCACGCTAACCCTCAAGCGTCCTCTTCTGTGAATTCATGCTGCTGTTTCTCGGATAAGTTGCGAATGTCATGCTGCTTGTGCAGAGACCTAACCTACTGCGGTGCATCGGGATTTGCAAACGAGTTAACCACTCTCACAAACCTGGTCTACCTGTAAGTCTGAAACCTTACTGCTGAGTGTAACTTCTACCATCTCCGCCGTAAGCCCATGTCGCGCAGGATCCCAGTTCTGCCTAACCTTGACTCACAGGACGTCCTGAGAATTGTTCTCATGGTACAGAAAGAGAGACATTGACAAGCTAAGTAGCCCAAATGGCATCACTGTCGGTTGGGTGTTCAGTGGGAGAGAAATGTGCGTAGCTTGCAACTGCCTTGGGTGAGCCTGAAAAGGGAAGGGGACTCAGGCTTTTAATGAGCTGTATTGTTCTTTGATGACGTGAACATGACGAGTGATCGGGTTCTGCCTTGTGCAGTCTTGTGTCCATGCACAGATAGCGTTGTGAGAGTTGCGTTCATCCGAGGGCTTTCCGCCCATGATCGGAATCCTCCTTTGCCAATTTGATACCTCAGTTTTCAGTGCTGTATTCCCAGGAATCAGGTTTAACGTTAACTTCACAAGCCACAGGCTGTAGGGACACTTGAATACCACATGCAAACATGCGCACATTTGCTTAGGTGCGCAAACGCGCATGTGAACACACTGGGTTGTAAGTTGTCTGTGGACTCATGCATGCATGCATGCATGCGTAAGTTCTGCCAAGTTTTCATTACATTTCGGCCAAGCATCTGTTGCTTCTGCAGGTCTCTTAGCTACAACGATCTGGTGGCTAGCATTCCTACAGGCATCTCTGCTCTGAACAAACTCATCGTCCTGTGAGTTATGCGGAGCAAAGAAGAAACTTCTCTGCAATTGACAGGCTTGCACAGCCTCCAGCAGTAGGCGTGGGTGCTTCGCCGCCACTAATGAATCTTCCCCATGTTGACTATGCAAGTGTGGAATACCTGTAGGGCTGCATCAGCTATGATTTGTTACGGACTGTGTGGTCCTGCATGAAGGCTTCAATTGCAGTTTCGTTCTTTGATTCCGCATGCATGAGCAGACGGAAGCTATGATGCCAATGTTTTCTACAGTCTTTCCATTGTACATCTAAGCGTCGCAGCTGGATGCGGATGAATCCTTTTTCATCAGTGCCCAAGATTTCTTATAATCTTCTGCGGAACCAATCCCACTTGTGCAGGGATTTGTCATATGGTGCCCTGAAAGGGACCATACCAAATGAGATGAGCGCACTTACAAGGTTGACGTACTTGTAAGTACACTGTACAACATACACTTCTTCTTGGCTTCCCATACAGTTCAGCACCTGTGAAGGTCTATCCCCCCACAAGAAATCTCTCTTTCTGATTTTTTCTGGCTCTTCCGTCAGCGTCAATTCATGCTAGGCCATGTGGGCATGTGCAGCAGGTAGGTTTTTCAGAATTCATGGTAGGTTCCAGTCCTTGGCTGAGTGACAGGGAGACTAGCAAGCAGGAAAGCACAATGGGCGTCACAGTCGGCTGTGTGTGCAACCCTAGGAAGAACCGCACTGACACAAATGTTCGCATTTTTTCTTGCAGTCTCGTTCTTTTGCTGGCGTGTCTTTACCATGTATTATATAGAGCTTCAACGTTTGTCTGTATTTCAATGTGGTGCACACATTTCTGTCCGTCGTTTGGCGAATGATGAACTGCCAAAACATTCTTTACTCTGGTCGCGTCGAACACAGAGACTTAACATCCAACGCGAACCTTCTAGGCTTACCCCCAATTGGAACCTTTTTCGCCAGCCTTCAATATCTGTGAGTGCCCTTTTTGGTGCGGTGACCAAATGCATGCAAGTCCCAAGTGTGCCCAAGTTGCACATTATTGCATTCACAACTCATTGAAGTGTGCGCATGTGTATGGAAAGGGGAGGGGAGGTGTGGGGGAGGATGGGTGTGGGTGTGTATAGCACTTGCAAGAGGTTCTGACACTAGAAGGAACTTCCTTCAAGGAAGCACCCCTGGTTTGCGTTANTGCACGACAGCAGTCTCGTTTAGGCCTCGTTTTTGCGTCTCTCTAGCTGTTTGTAACCGTTCGAATTTTCACCCCACTCCTACTCGTTGCTGGCCCGATGATTCCAGCAGAAGGCATTGGGCCCATACTCTGTGGCTGACGCCTTTTGCACTAACGTTAGCAGCACACGCGCTGGCGACAATGGTGCAAAAGCCAAATGTGAATGTGCCTGGTTAAGGAGTAAGTCCCTCTGGCATTTGATCTCTGTCTCATAATTGCTTGGCAATATGTGTTCGGTGTCGTTACGTGGCCTACTTGATGTTTGCTCCCGCAAATGGACAGGAACATGACGGGTACTGGGTTTTCAATGGTGTCGGACGGATTGCTAGAGTGGGTACTGTTCCAAAAACAATCAGAAGCGCCAAGCATATAAAGGGGGCGTGTGTCTGCACTCTTCTAAAAAACGGAGAAAACTGCCTTGACATGTTTTTTGCAGGTCTCTTGCCGAGAACCCCGTCGCTGCAAACATTCCTGTGGCTATCTCTACCATGACATCACTCTCTTACTTGTACGTCTTTGGTCTTACTCGGTAGACCAGGTTTTGAAGGTCGCAAGCTTGATGATTTACCCTAGAACATAGAGATTCATATGGTGGGGGGGGAGAAATCTTTTCGGTTTTCACCGATCAGTTTCTCGTGCAATCCAGTTGCGTAGCTGGTCGCGGGTATGGACTGGAAATGCTGTTGATAAAGAATTGCTGTGCAGCTGGACTTCATTCACAGCTGTGTATCCATCCAAGTCATTCCAGCAGCTTCACAATGTCAATCCTGCATTGTGCCTGCAATGACAGGTCCAGAGATCACGTGCTCTTTCTCTTTTCGTGCCCCAAATTCAGAATTGCTCTTGTGGATGCATCGCTCCTACCACTTTATTCACTTGTGCAGGGATCTATCGAATGCTCATCTTACCGGAGCCATTCCAACTGAGATGAGCACACTTATAAACATGGATTATTTGTAAGTACAATGTGGCGTACATCTTGCTTTCCCACAGCTGCTTGTGGGACCAACAAGATGAGTGCCCCAATTGTTCTGGAGGTCTTTGTGAGATCCTAGCCAGTGTTTGCATGTCATGTTCAGTGACTACACAGAAATCAGCGGCGATCCTTCAGACACACTTTATGAGGTCCCATCCACTGGACTGACAGGGGGATAACCAAGAAGGAAAGAACCAAGGCCATCACTGTCAGTTGCATACTCGTTGACCCATACCATGGAACGAATGCGAAGACAAGGTAAAAATGGAAGGCAGGGGTTTTGTCTAGGGCATCTACCTCTAATGCACCTCACGTCCCACACAGGACTTCTGATGGGTTCGTCTTGTGCATCTGGAGCTTCAACATGGCTCTTTCTTCTGCAAATTGTGAACGATAAGCTGTCCTACATTTTCCATCCTATTGTGGTTTCACGCAGAAGTTTGAGGGGCAACATAGACCTCACCGGCTTTCCCCCCGTGGGAACCTTTTTTGGCAAGCTAAAATATCTGAGTGAGTTTTCATCTAGCTTTTCTCAGGTATGCCATACGTGCCCACGCTCTTACACGCATTTTTTGCACACACCTGGGAATGGACGGGCGGCTGGAGCGCGCGCGCGCGTTTGTGCACGCGTGTGTGTGTGTGTGTGTGTGTGTGTGTGTGTGT
>SZWC01012400.1:37653-51238 GCA_023375785.1 Penium margaritaceum | reverse complement strand
CTCTCTCTCTCTCTCTCTCTCTCTCTCCCCCTCTCTCTCCCTCTCTCTCCCTCTCTCTCCCTCTCTCCCTCCCTCTCTCCCTCTCCTCCCTCTCTCCCTCTCTCCTCTCCTCCCTCTCTATGGCTCTCTTTAAGTTCATCTCTCCATCTCGCCCTGGGTAGGTATGCATGGTGCCATGGATGCATCTTTGCATCAGGGCGTGTGCTACATCGATGGCCTCATGGTGAAGTGTTTTCCTGGAACAATTCAACATGCATGGTGTTGTCACTGCGACATGCCCATAGAGGAACCGTGCCTTGGGCTGTATTCTGTTCTTCACAATGCCACAGTCCCTCGAGCCTATTCCGTAATCTTCCTTCCAATCCTGTGTGCAGAGCAATGCCGAACAATCTGTTTACAAACTCATTGCCAGATGGAGTGAGGGCCCTTCTCATCCTGAACAGATTGTAAGTGGGGGAGATGTGTGGACACCAGCACCCGAGTGTATTGACGCTAGAGCTCTGCAACTTGGGAGTCGCGACAGCAGTACGGATAGCCAAGGGTCAGTTGGCTATCCTCGCTCACAGAGCAGTGCTCCTCCTATTTGACTTTAAAATGGTAGGCCACGTCATGTGTGAACATCTGGTGATGTAGTGTCCCCCCTTTTTTTGGTGACAACCAAAAAAAAAAAAACGTCCTGCTTCCGGAGGAGGGCAAGAGGGGGCCTACAAGGTGCAAAGATCAGATGCCAAAGCAATGCACAAAGATAGATTTTCCCATACAGGAGGAGCCAATGAACACATCAACATAAACATTAACATCAATAATGCTATGATCTCCACATTGCCCTCCCTTCTGGTTGCATTGACATCAAAATCAGAGGGTTTTCCTTCGCTTCTCATTCAATCTTGTCAGTCATTGGGTAGACCAATGGCCTGGTGCCTCCCAGAGCAACAACCGGCGGGTAGACTAGTACTCTGGAGCCGCCTACTACAACTGGCGGTCCTGCTGTCCAAGGATTCAAGCTTGGGACCTCCTGTCTCAGAGGCACTCACACACACTCCCCACCAAATCAAAGTGAATGCCTAAATCCCGTGACATATCCTTGGTTGCATTCCAAAGACCGCCTGTATTCCATCTGTCTGGTTGTGCAGGGCTTTCAGCAACAACCCAATGCCAGGGCCGCTTCCCACGTTTTTGGGTCTTCTCACTAAGTTGAATACCATGTGAGTAACAATTGGACAAGCAATTCTCAACTCACTTTTTTGAGCAGCAATCTGCTCCCATGCTATTTTGCTGCCCTTGAGTGTCTGTTTCTCACACTTTGTAACAGTGGAATGACTTCTCTACTTCGCCCATGTTGGTCAAAGCAGCTGAGAAGTTCCAAATCACCTCCCATCGTTGTTTCAGGTTTCCCTACACATCGACAAGCTACAAATGTTTTATGATATCAGATTGTTGTGCTAGGCCTTCAGCCTAACCAAAGAAGCACAATCGTTTCTTGCTTTGGCTACTGATCCTCACCGATTCTGTCTTTGGCCAAGTTCTAGGTCAGCTTTTGCAGTGCCTCCTATGCATGGCTTTCCGGATGCTTTGTCAGTGTGGTATGCTGATTGGGTGAAACACTTCGATCAATGATTGGTTTGGATGTTATCTTCGGACTCAGTTAGCTTTCCTTCTTCATAGAAAGAGGAAGATTGACTCAGCAAGGATGGTCATGATGAGGATGAAGTTGGTAGATCATGTCCAAAGAATACACTCGGGCAGAATGGCCCCGTCGGAAATTTCTACAACTTTGTCCGCAATTTCGGTTGTTGGTGCCAGCTGAAATTGGCCTCACCGGCGTCAGATTGAGGCCTGCGCAGAACATCGCGGAAGTCCTGACATCGGAGAGGCCGATGTCAGACCATTCTGACCTCCTTCTTGATTTCGGCGAGAGCTGAAATTGAGGACGATGTTGTCAAGTATGTTTTCTTAGCAAACCTTTTTTTAACATGCAAACATAATACAAACCCCACCGCACTACACCCAGGGTTTATGGTTTATAGATATCTGAGCTCCTGCTGGGCCACGTGGTAGCGGGGTCCAGCAGGTGTTCCCTTCTATCGCAGGTCTGATCCTCGGACGCCCCACTCAAACACGTCTTAGGAGGCAGATTTTTGCTGGTGAAACCAATGAGACTCCGCCTGCGACGTCGAACGCATTGGTGAAAGTCGACGTCGCCCCCGAAGTCAACCTTCCGTCTCAAGAAGATAAACTCGACACCGAGTGTATTTTTCTGGGGTGCTCAAATGCTGTTGGAAATGCTGATTGAATCTTTCTTCTTTCTCTTTCAATGCTATAAACTTGCAGTCAAGTTCCAGGGACGTGTCCTGCATACCCAGATTCAAACTGCATCACCGTAGAATCAACACCATCCTACTTTACAAGCCTCTTCTGCCGGTCAGTTTGCTCTTCATACTGTGGTAGTGCCTCCCTGTGTCTTCCTCCTCCACCATCCCCTCCACCATCACCCTCTCCACCACCATCCCCTCCACCACCGTCCTCTCCACCACCATCCCCTCCACCACCATCCCCTCCACCACCATCCCCTCTACCACCAACATCTACTCCACCATCCCCTTTGCCCTCTTCACCACCATCAACATCCGCTCCACCATCCCCTCCGCCATTATCTCCTCCGCAAACATCCCGTCCACGATATCCTCCGCCCCCTGCCAATACTCCAACAGGATCTGGGCGCCTGATTGGATGCCGTGTCGGTGTGCAGCGCAGCCTGAACTGCCCTAAGTGTCCACCCTGGAGCCGTTGCAAGTACACACCCATCTGCAAACGCTGGCTGTGTGTCTGTGCCTTTCACCAGTTTAGGTTTGCGAAGCGCGATGCCAGATCAGGAAGGCTTCTAAAGTGTGAACCCAAATCCAAAGGTTTCACAATATAGACAATGGCCTATCCTGGCACAGGTTTCCAGCCGGTGCCACCCCAACATCCAAAGAAGCATCATGAGCAGATTTCAGGGGCTGGAGGCAGCTTCGGTGCCCATGCTGGTGTGCCTTCAGAAGCACAGTGGTCATGGAGAGGAGAAGCAGTTGGGTAGCAGCAAAGGGCGGTAGATTCTGATTTTTTTGGTAGCAACACAGTGGTGTGAAAGGGGGTGGGGGGGAGTAGGAGAAGAGAGCTGGAGAAGGAGGGAGGGAAGAATCCTTCCATTGAGGAGGTACTCAGAATCCAGGACATGCATGTGTATGTGCAAGAAATCAAATAAATCAATCAATGTTTTCCCCACTAAGTTCTTCTGCACTCCCAATCACCCTGTATACGGGATGTGGACCTGTGGTGCATGTACATTATTGTTCCTGAGTTCATTCATGCACACTTAAGCGCGCATTCCATAAGCCATGAAAAAGCAAAATAGATTGAGGGCACAATTCATTTCTCATATACTCTGTTTAGGTTGGGGAAAGGTGGGTGGGTCGGTGGGGAAGTGTTCTACGTTGATGCACACCTGCATGTCCAAATGTACAGTTCATGTATACACACCAGGGTTTGCGCGTGCATTTTTTGCTGCAATGATGGTTGAAATTACCAAGCCTGTAAGGAAATTTGAACTTAAATAGTAAAATTGATAAAGAGCATGATATGGACCAATTCAATTTGATGTAGATACATTTTCCCCAAGAATGTCTTGGCAAACAAGTGCCACATGCCCTAAGAATTTTGTGTCGAGCTCAATAAATCCATAACCACGTTCCAAGTTTCCTTATGCTCCAATCATCCTTCTTGTAAAAGCAGTGAAAACATTGGAAGGACACACAAAATACATCGGGAAATTGCAAAGATAATATCACCGGGTGCATTCGGTAAAATTCCTAGAGCTACTGGGGCCAAACAATTCTCCATTCACCCTGTCCTTTTCCTGATCCAGCACATGTCAAGGACTACAGGCCAGTCCTTGAGTGGCTCTATGTTCAGCAGTCCACACCTGACAAGACATTGCAACTCCGGCTTTAGATGTTCTCTAAAGCTTTTGCTTTTTTCTAAATTCCCATGCACAGTTAGGTTGGCTGAAGTTGAAGGGAAGCTTTGGGGACATACATTGTCCACGTTGATGAAAACATTGACATGCACTTGCACAAATGCTCTAGTGCGCACTCAGTCGCACACCCACGCATGCAGGCACGCTAACCGTTAAGCGTCCACCTCTTCTGTGGATGCATGCTGCTGTTTCTCCAAGACTTTTGCAAATGCCATGCTGCTTGTGCAGCAACCTAACCTATTGCAGTTTAACATGATTTGCAAAAGAGTTAAAAACTCTTAAAAACCTGGCCTGTCTGTAATTCTGAAGTATTATTGTTGAATGTAACTTCAACAATCTCTGCCGTAAGCTCATGCTGCACAGAATCCCACTCCTGTTTCACAGGAGATCCTGGGCACTGTTCTCATGGCAGAACATGTTCAAAGAAGTACTTTGAGAGAAATTATTGATCCAATGGTTCAGAAGGATGGACATTGACAAGCTATGAAACCCAAATGGCATCACTGTCGGTTGCATGTTCAGTGGGGTAGCGATGTGTATTGCTTGCAACTGCCTTGGATTCACCTGAGAAGGAAAGAGGACTCAAGATTTTTATAAGCTGTATTGTTCTTTGATGAAGTGAAAACTACCACTGTGTTTTTTTACCGTGGCTTCTATCTCTTGTCAATAGAGATGAGATGGGTTTTGCCTTGTGCACATTCCTTTGTTTATGCACAGATAGCATTGTGAGGTTGCGTTCATTTTAGGGCTTTCAGCCAATGATTGGAGTCCACTTTTGGCATTTTGGCATCTCATTTTTCAGCGCTACATTTCCAGGAATCAGGTTCAACGTTTGCTTCACCAGCTACACCTGTGGCCCACGGGTGCAATTAGTAAAGCAAAAGTCCCACAGGCAGTGGGAGACACTTGCATGCCACATGTGAACATGTGCACGTGTGTTTGGGTATGCAAACGTGCATGTGGACACACTGGGTTGTGATTTGTCTGTGCATGCATGAATGTGTAGGTTCTGCCGGTCATATGAAATTTCTGCCAAACATCTGAGAATTCTGCCACGCATCTGTTGCCTTTTCTGGTCCCTTAGCTACAACGATGTATTGGATAGCATTCCTGCAGGCATCTGTGCCATGAAAAAATGCATCACCCTGTGAACCAAAGAAGAAACATCTCTGCAATGGACATACTTCCACAGCTTCCAGCAGTAGGCATTAGTGTTTAGTGGCCACTCATGAATATCTTCCGCTTCAACCATGCAAGTGTGGAACACTTGAAGGGCTGCATTAGCTGTATTCTGTTAGGGCCTTTGAACTGTGTGTGGTGAAAGAGAGTTGGAGCTTCTTGATCTTGCATGAAGGCTTCAATTATAGTTTTTTTGTTTGATTCCACATACATAAGCAGATGAAGAGTGAAATACCCATGTTCTCTTCTGTATTCTTTCTGTTAAAGTACATTGACGCTTTACAGCTGGATGCAGATGCATCTTGTCCACCAGCACCTGAGACATCTCACAAATTTCGGCGCAACCAATTCCGATTTTGCAGGGATTTTTCATACTGTGGCGTTGAAGTGACCACACGAAATGAGATGAGCACACTTAGAAGGTTGACATACTTGTAAGTACAATGAAAAAACAGACTTTCTTCTTGGCTTCCCATACATTTCAGCAATTCTGAAGGTCTACACCCCCAGAAGAAATCACTCTCTGTCATTTTTGTTTCTCCTCCATCAGCGCCAAGTCATGCTAGACCCTGCAGGCATGTGCAGCAGGGAGGTTTTTCAGAATTCATGGTAAGTCCTGGCCCTTAGCTGACTGACAGGGAGACGACCAAGAAGGAAAGCACAATGGGCATCACAATCGGCCATATATGTCTAATAGTGGGCAGATCACACACTCACTTTTCAGTGCGCTCTTCTCGTGCAATCTTACATCATTCACTAACACCAAGCACTAAAAAACCAGTGCACTTGAGCGGCGCAAGCTAAACGTCTCTCTCACAATCACTCTCTATCTCTCTCTCCCCCTTTCTATTACTCTCGCTCTCTCTCTCTCTCTCTCTCTCTCTCTCTCTTTCTCTCTCTCTCTCTCTCTCTATCTCTATCTCTTACCCACTCTCTCTCTCCCCCTCTCTCTCTATCTCTCTCTCTCTCTATCTCTCTCTCTCTCTCTCTCTCTCTCTCCCTCCCTTTCTATCTCGCTCAATCTTTCTCTCTCTGGCTCTTTGTCTCTCTTTCTCCCACATGTATGACCAATCACCTCAACCCTGAAACTGTGAATGAACAAGTGTATTGGGATGTGAAGATATCAGTGAACATAAAATTCTAACAAAGACAAGTCCGTAGTACATATAATCAATGATAACTAACACCTTAGACGATGAACGCATACATTGGCTCTAGTTAAATAAATTGATGATTATTATTTCTTAGAAACAAATTGCACATAGGAATACACTTTTTGATACACCAACTGTCAATTTTATGTTCTAAGAGTCATTAACCATACCTCCCTCCCTCCCTCCCTCCCCCCCTTCTTTCTCTCTCTACCCCCCCACTCTCTCTCTCTCTCTCTCCCCCTCTCTCTCTCCTTCTTTGTGTATGTATGTATTGACATTTTAAAATTCAAAAAAACCATTGCAGTTTGAGGGATTGATTTTAGCTTGTATGGATTTTCTTTCTGGAAAGACTGAATTCATTTTCATTGTTGACCTCCAAGTGTCCTTGCGTATTTTGGAATGTTAGTTTAGTAACGTTTTGGCAGTATTATGTCAAACCGACCTGTTTATGGAGTATTTTCAGGCAACTTTTAATAAGAAGACAGTCTGCTAGGATATCAAACATTGGTGGAGAACCTGCACTCATTCACTCCATAGAACCTTCTCCAGTGCTAGGCAAAGTGTATTTGATCCAGTGTACTCAATTTACATGGAAAATTGCAGTTATCGTGCGCTGCGTGTTTGATTATTCACATGTTATGTTTTCTCTTGTTTCTGATCTTTGTTTAAGACCATTTTGGTAGGCTCGAGTGCTCACAGAAGAATTCAAGAGATCGCGATTAGCTTCTAGTTATAATTTCTGGCGGTAAACCAGGTACGACAATGACAGACACCCTTTTTTGCAATCCTTGGCTGTTGTCCATTCTGATGGCCCATTGTTGAAACCCTTCTGCTTTCCCATTTGAATTCAATATCAATTTTTATGATATTTATGGCCTCAATTCCTATTCGACATCTTGATTCAAGTGTCGGGCTACGAAACTGGAGAATCCACCTGAATGGAAGCGCAAACGCCATCCACGAAATCACAACTAAACCTCGTCCGGCCAAAGGGTACAATGCGAAATATGAGCGAAACCTATATCTTCAATGGCAGTGTTGCAGCCAGGATTTCTGAGTATCCTGTTTTGTTACTAATCGCTTGATAGCCCCATGACCACCTATCGTTGATTCAATGTATTGAGTGAATGATCATCCATATTCCTGATAATATTATGTGTAGGAAATATGTTATGCCGGCCTGTTCCCGACGGCTGGCATTGCTAGATTTCCTGTCCATTGGACGTCAAAATCATGTGTCGCACTGAATTCATATTCAACTACAACAGTTCAGCTGCTGACCACTAGCATTATTCTCATTAACTCGAAACATCTCTCATGATTTCATTAATGGATCTTTGCAAAGTAGCTAATTTTCCTTGTTGTGTCTACGACCTGCAGGAAGGTGTTCTATTTGCTGGAAAATGACAAGAAACAGAACCCAATCTGACTGTTCTGGCATCAGATATGTCAATGTGGCCGTCGACGGATCAGGACCGTGAAACCTGGCAGGCCATGTTTCAAAATTAGTATCATCTATGTTTTTTTTTTCCCTCGTTGGATCTTACATCGCAAACGGAGACGGTTTGGTGCTGAAAGAGGAGGCATACTACCAATCCCTGAAATCATTTTGCAATGTATTGGTCACGCACTGAGTGCATGATCAGTGTGCTTCCGCACTCATTTTGAGTGAAACAGCCACACACACTACCCCTGTACACTGGAGGGATCCTCTAGACCAACTAGCGAGAACTGAAGAAATGAAAGAGGTGAGAGAATGGCGGTCATGAAAAACATGATGTGAAGCACAGTGATAGAATGTTATCTAAAACTTGTTGGCCGTCAAGTATGACGTGGAAAGCTGTTGGCAGCAGAAATCCTACGACAATTGCACATTGCATGGCACAAGCGGACGATCCCGACAGCAAAAGCGAGAAATGTGATATGAAGAAAATGTTGGATGTTTTGAACTGATACACCCTGACTAAACATATATGTACATTCTTACATCTTTGAAAGGACAGGTTCAAGTTTACTGTAAAAACCAAAGAAAAAAATTAAATATGCAACAAATTTTTCTTATTAATAAGATATAATTTCTATGTTTTATGATTCTGATAAAACCCAGTTTTCTTGGTCTAATGATTAACTAGTAAACACATGCTTCATGAGATACATGGAGGTAACTTTCTAACCGAATATTGTTTCCAAAATAGTGAAAAGACAACATTTCATCTCAATTTGTTTCAATATGAGACATGGAAACATTCCTCATAGGATCTACCTTAACATGGGAGTATCTCATGTCATAAATATCCACCCCCTAAGAAAGACAAGAATGTCTCATGTCACACATTCTTTCAACACACAAAAGTCTTTTCTAAGAAGAGAATTTCTTGAACTTGCAAGAAACTTTTAAGGTGCACTGGGACACGAAAGAAGGAGAAGCACACTGAGTACGCTCTTAATTTTTTTTTTTTGTGAAGAATTAGTAAACTTGCCAGATGTGCTATTCCCACGCACTGAGTTCCTTTCTAAGAATAGAATTTCTTGGGAATTTCAGACAAAATGGAAGGTATGCCAAGGGCGCATGAGACAAAGGAGTGCACTGAATGCACCATTAGTGTAGTTCTTTACGCTTACTGAACGCACTTGCCCCATACACTAACTCCATGCACTGAGGTCCTTCCTAACAAGAGTATTGTTCTCCAATATAGGAAAAAAAATCAAGGTGTGCTTTGACAAATGAGACAAATGAGAGAGTTAGACTTAATCAGGCTAGTTTCATCCACTAGAGGACCTGTGTACGACAGATGTGGTTATGTATGTAGAAGTTTATAGGATGTGAGAGAAGCACATAGTGGTGGCACTGTCTATATATGTTTTTTTTTCCTTCCTTAAAGAAAAACAAATGTATTGTTTCTCTGTAACATCACTTCTTCAGTGATATACTCCTTCATACACTTACCCTAAAAACTTTTGTCTTTTGGACCCCCCCCCCCCCCCCCCCCACGTCAAGTGGAAAGTGTATGAGGTGAGTGTATGAGAGAGTGAACAGAATTTTTTATGACAGAGACATGCAAAATTATATGTGTGTCAAAGTAAGAGAAAATTCACAGAAGTGGTAGGTGATCATGTACACAAATGTACTGTTTTGATCTAATTTACTTCATAAACTTTTGTTTTTTGAACCCCCCTCCACCTCCCCCTTCCCCTGGCAAGTGGAAAGTGTATGAGATGAGTGTATAAGAGAGTGAACCAATTTTTGTATAATAGCAACGTACAAAAGAATACTTGTGTGCAAGGAGGAGAATCATCATAGAGGTTATATGAAATCATGTGCACAATTTTTTTGTTCCATCGTAACGTCACTTGTTTAGTGATGTACTCCTTCATACACTAACCTCATACACTTTTATCTTTTGGACCCCTCCGGTCCTCCCCCCTTTGTCAAGTGAAAAGTGCATGAGGGGAGTGAATGAAGGAGTGAACAGAATTTTGTATGACATTGACATAAAAAAGTA
The DNA here is from genome assembly GCA_023375785.1 of Penium margaritaceum. Lineage (NCBI taxonomy): Eukaryota > Viridiplantae > Streptophyta > Zygnematophyceae > Desmidiales > Peniaceae > Penium > Penium margaritaceum. Next base: position 41,387 of record SZWC01012400.1, on the reverse strand, counting down.
CACTTGTGTACAATGGAAGTTGTATGAGACCATGTACACAAATGAAAATTTTCAACTTAACTTCACTTGTTCACTTGTGAGTGATACACTCATTCATACACTTGCCTCATACAATTTCACAGTTTTGATCCCCCCTCTCCCAACCCCCTCCCCCCCCCCTCAAGTGGAAAGTGTATGAGATGATTGTATAAGAGAGTGAAGAAAATTTTGTATGATAGTGACATACAAAAGTACACTTGTATGCAAGGGGTGGAAACTTCATAAAAGTGATAGGTTATTATGTCTAAAAATGTATCACTTCAATGTAACATCACTTATTAAGTAATACACTCCATCATACACTTTTCTCACAAACTTTTGTCATTTGGACCCTCCTCTGACTCCTCCCCTCCGCCCCCTCCCCCCCTGGTTGAGTGGGAAGTGTATGAGGGGAGTGTATGAGGGGTTGAACAAAAGATAATGTGACAGCGACGTACAAAAGTACACTTGTGTATCAGGAGGAGAAAATTCACAGAAGTGGTAGGTGGTCATATACACAAATGCATTTTTTCAATATGACGTCACTTGTTTAATGATTCATTCCTTCATTCACTTGCCTCATACAATATTGTCTTTTGGACCCCTCCCCCCCTCCCACCTTCCTCTCCCATCAAGTGGAAAGTGTATGAGGGGAGTGTATGAGGGAGAACAGATTTTTGTATGATAGAGACATAAAAAAGTACACTTGTGTGCAAGGAGGAGAAATATCATAGAGGTCATTTTAGGTCATGCACACAAATGTTTTATTTCAATGTAACATCACCTGTTCAGTGATACAATCCTTCTTACAATTGCCTCATACACTTTTGTCGTTTGGACTCCTCCTTGATCTCCCCCCTCCCCCCCCCCCCATCAAGTGGAAAGTGTATGAGGAGATTGTATGAGGGAGTGAACAAAGCTTGGTATGACAGTGATGTACAAAAATGCACTTGTGTTCAAGGAGGAGAGACTTCATGGAAGTTATATGGGATCATATACGCAAATGGATCATTTCACCGTAACGTCACTTGTTAAGTGATACACTCCTTCATACACTCACATAGTACACTTTTGTCCTTTGGACCCCCTCAACCCCCCTACACCCCCCACCTCTGGACAAGTACAAAGTGTATGATGGGATTGTATGAGGGTGTGAATAACATTTGGTATGACAGTGACATACAAAACTTCACTTGTGTGCAAGGAGCAAAAACTTCATAGAAGTGATAGGTTATCATGTACACAAATGTATTATTACAATGTAACTCCACCTAGAAAGTGATACACTCCTTCATATACTTAACTCATACACTTTTGTCATTTGGACTCCCCTCTCCCAACTCCACCCTCCCCCCCCCTCTCCCGCCTATCAAGTGGAAAGTGTATAAGGGAACTGTATGAGGGAGTGAACATAGTTTTGTGTGATGGCGGCATTCAAAAATACACTTTTGTACAAGGAGGACACATCAGGGTATGTGAGATCATGTACACAAATGTATTATTTCAATGTAACGTCACTTATTCAGTCATACACTCCTTCATAGACTTGCCTTATACACTTTTGTCATTTGGACCCCTCCTCCCCTTCCCCCCCCCCCCCCCCCCCCCCCCCCCCCCCCTCGTCAAGTGGATTGCGTATGAGAGGAGTGTACGGGAGAGTTAACAGAATTTGGTATGAGAGTGACATACAAAATATACACTTGCATACAAGGAGGAGAAAATTCATGGAATTGATATGTTATCATGCACAAACATGTATTATTTCAACATAACTTCACTTGTTTAGTGATACACTCCTTCAGACACTTGTCTCATATGCTTTTGTCCTTTGAGCCCCCCCCCCCCCCCCCACCGTCTCCTCCCCCCTGGGCCGGCAAAAATTGTACAAGGGGAGTGTGCAAAGGAGTGGAAAGAAGTTAAAAAAAATGACATACAGAATTACACTTGTGTACAAGGAGGAAAAACTTCATAGAAGTGACAGGAAATCAAGTACAAAACCGGAATTCTTCATTATGTGACTTTTCCCTCCAATCTGACTAAAAATCTTCTATGAAAGTTGCCATAATGTATGGGTACGTATAAGGAAGGTACTTGGAATCTACGTGCATAGAAAAATGTGTCATGTACACAGATAGAGTAGTGCATTAACTTGGGGTGATTGGAACTAAATGAGGTGCTCTCTCTAAAGAGAGCAGACTCAAGGTACACACTAAAAAAACAGTGTATGAAATGGCCTCAATTAACCATACCTCGTATACAAGTGTCTATGTGTGCCCAAGGTTGCACATGTATGCATGCATAACTCATACAAGAGTGTGTACCTACAAAGAAAGGGGAGGGAAGGTGGGGGGGAGGATGGATGTGGGCGTGTTTAGCACTTGGAACTAAGATGGTCGGACATTAAAAGGCAGAACCTGCCGACTCTGCACAGCACAAATGCTGCTGTGCATCCTGGTTTTTGTCATGCTGCTATGGCCTGGCAATCGAGTATCCTAGGGTTTGGATACTTTTTTTCCACCCATGACGTGGCAGTCCAACGCTGCACCCCGAGGCGGAAGACAGCAATCCATTTAGACCTCTCCTTTTCATGGCTCTAGCTGTTTGACGCCTTTTAAAATTCTTTCCAAAGTTGGTTTCTCCAACAACCATGTATAAATCTCACCCCATGCTTAGCTTTCACCGGCCCAATGCTTTCAGAGGAAGGCATCAGGCCAATGCGCTATGGCTGCAGCCTTTTGCCCCATCGTTGGTGGGGGAGTACGTGCTGGCAAAGATGGTGCAAACGCCAAATCTTGAAAGTGTATCCCTTCTTGTTTTGAACAAGATTGATGATGAAGAAGAATGCAATATCTTTAGGATATGGGTAACTTTATTTTGGCATAGCAATTTTTGGCAGCAACATGAGGGGACACAAGTTCCCACGATTCTGCTTTGTCAGCACGGACCTCTTTGTAAGTTTCTGGGAAGGAGAAACCTTCACTAGTTTTCTTGAGCATATTTACACTCTGCCCGAGTGTCCCTATGGACGATGTGAATGGAGATTCACTGTTAAGTCCTCATTTTCCTGGTCCTGATTTTCAATACTCTCTTCAGTACTATGATAGTCACTGGGCTCAGAAAAGACATTGTATTCTATTTCTCAGTTTCATATAACCATGAATGAATTGCATATCTAATTTTACACATGTGCTGCCAGTTGTGCAGGTATGCGCAAAATGCTGTGCTTATGGTGATTATTCCAAATGAGATCAGTGGTCTCACAAACCTTGTAACAATTGACGCAACAAGTACCTCTCCAGAAACAGATACTGATCCTTATGGAGGGATCGTCTTGGGCTCCGAGTAAGTTTAGCCCCTGCAGGTGCAGCAATCTTGTGTCACAAGACCTAATGAATGTGATCCTGAATGGTCATTAGGAGACAGTTCTTTTCCTGCTCTTTTCACAAAGCTAGTTCTTTTTCAGAATGAAGATGTTGCAGGTAGCATTACCATGATAGAGGTTCTGGTTTTTCTTGTTCTGGTGAATTCTGATTTACATGCCTTTGTCTCTGTGTCTTCACTCTCTCTGAATGCACCTGATACGTGATGTTTCTAGGGCGTTATCATGTACCGGGTGCATTCAGTGTGTTTGTGTACGTGCATGCATGTGTTTGTGTGTGTGCGTGTGTGTGTGTGTGTGTGTGTGTGTGTGTTTGTGCGTGTGTGTGTGTGTGTGT
>SZWC01012400.1:17663-37423 GCA_023375785.1 Penium margaritaceum | reverse complement strand
TGTATGTGTGTGTGTGTGTGTGTGTGTGTGTGTGTGTGTGTGTGGGTGTGTGTGTGTATGTTGATGTGCATGTTTTTATCTGATTGTGTACCTTACATAACCTTAGCTGCAGGATTCTTGGCTTATCTCCTCTCCCTGGGAAATCTCCTCCTGGAATTGGAAACTTGATTTCACTCACTTACATGTAAGAAGCTGCGGTGTTTCCAAACAATCAAATCATTATCTTCATCTGGTTCTTTCAATCTGGAAAACAATGCGTATTTCTGTTGGACATTGTCTGGTCATCACACTTATGTGAACATGAAAAAATGATGATGGCATGCTGATTCCAATCAACGCCTCCTATTTGTGATGTTGTTTGTACGAGGGCATGTAAGCCTTTGTATCAGCATCCAAACACAGACGTGTAACAAGACTTGCCATGCATCGGATTCATGAACAATACAACATTGTGGTCAAGGTAAATCCTGATAATTAAAGCATCCAAATTTCCTCCACCCCCTCCCTAGCACATGCCAATCACATGAGCGTGGACTGTGATGGTGCAAAAAGAAATGCTCAATATGAAGGTGCCAGAAAGTGACAAGAATTGGTCGCTTGATAAAAGTTATCTGGCACTGTAGTTGCAGGGAGGGTACTTCACAGGTTCCAATGCACATTAAAAAACTCAATTCAGATTATGTTTTAATGAAAAATTGTTTTCCAAAGTTTGGAGGTCATGGGCCCGGTTCAGGTCACGATGCCAGCACCCCCACTAAGCAATGTGGCCAGGATGATTGGCCAGAGAGCGGCATTCAAGGCCAAAAAGCAGCTGGAGGAGCTTCAGGAAGCTCCATTAAACTAGAATTACAGGACAATTTCCTGTGCATGTGGTGGAGAAGGAAGTTTCCTTGCATGTGAATGTGACTGCCATTCCTCCCACTAGCCTTGAAGTGTGTTAGAAGGTGGACTTTTACAGGTTGTAGCTTTGTGATCCCTTGGCCAAATGAGGCAAATAAGGGCTTTCTAGAAAGCTGTGATCATGTGCTTTCTAACTAAGTATTTCCTGCAGTCAAAATATCTTCCTTCAAACCTACATTTGTTTCCGTAGTTTCTGTCTGTGCAACCTGTAAGTCCCTCTCACAAACAGTTGGTCATACCTCAGTGGCTCTTGGTGAGCCTGATCGCCTCCCTGAGGGCTGCCCTAGTTTCCATGAGTGGTATCAGAGCTAGAATAAGGCTTTGCCACATCCTTGAGGCATTCCTTGCACCATGATTTGTGAGAGAGTCATTTTTGGGCTGAACGTTGCATTGCCATGGAGACATCCGCTTTTGTAGTGGCCGACGTCAACATCGCATAGTTCGAAGGAAAGAACTTCTTCAATGGGAGAAACAAAATAGATATGGTGCTAATGGATAAGGGACTTTGAGAGTGGTGGCTGCACCATCTCTGCCCGTGTACGTGCAAAATCAGTCAAGAAGGATGGTCTTTACTGTCTCTATGTGAAGTTGGAGAAGGAAGATGAATCAGGACGGCTGGTGAGGGAGGGAAAGCACGACATCGGCCTATGGCGCCATCAGCTTGGTCACCTCTACTTTGGTGACATCATCTCCATGTAACAGGTGGTGCACAAATTGGAGCTCAAGGGGGTTTAGCAGCATGGTGTATCTACTTGTGAGAGTTTCATTGAAGAGAAACAAACCATCTCTCCTTTCACAGGGGAAGGGAAGGGGGCGACTGAGCTTCTCTCACTCGTTTACTCTGATATGTGTGCTCTGATGCCATTGCATTTTTTTTTTACAAACTGTATTTTGTTTCAGGAGATTCAATGTGGTGCGATCCCAACATTGGTGTGATCTTCTCTAGTGGTTCACGTCTTCAGTTGTGGGAGAATCTGAGACTTAGCGTGAGCTTTCTGGTCGTCTCACGCTATGTGAGTAGGAGTTTAGAGACAGTCAATTTGGAAAGGGAATAACGGCATATTTTTTTTAGTTTTTGTCAAGAAATGATCAGAAAATTTATAGGGATAGTCATGAGCTCTCCAATGCACCAAACTGTGCATGATTCAGACAAGCGTAGCCCAAGTTATGCTTGCGCAAGTCTTACCAACAACAGAAACGCCTTATGCCTCCATGGTGCAAACACGCCATGGCGCCTTCCTTCACGTGCAAAGTGCCTTTCCCAAGGTGTATATCCCATTGAACGTGATGTAGGGGTCCCCTGCACTGTTTCAATGGACCTCCCCCACTTCTGGGTCGAGTCTGGTGATGGGATGTAACAAGGTTTGAAACCTGTCCGCGGACTTACAATCAGGATTTTGACCAAGTTCCCGAGTAACAAAACGTACTACTTGGTTTCGGACACCGAGCCAGGATTTTGGCCAAGTCCCTCAGTACAAACCTGCACTACTGGATCCGTTGAATAACTCACCGAACGCCTTGGCAGACTTTCCGGAGCAGTCTCCAGATGGACATTTTTTCCTTGGTCCGGCCAATTTTTCACCGGAAGTCGAGTCACGGCCGCTCTCAGAGCCGCCGCACACACCCCAACATTGGAAGCTCATATCTCCCTCGTTACTTGTCCGATTTGGGCAAAACAACTTCCACCGTATTCAGCGACTTGTCAAATTTCAGAGGCAATCCTCCATTTTGGGATCCAAGCAATCCTCAAGATTCTAGATCCAACTGCAAGGATTTTATTCTCTCTGGTGGCTCATCGGCGCCTCCCGGCGCCGCACTTGGGCATGCGGAGGGGCAAATTTAAACAATTTGTCACCTTCATTGATGAAAAGGCGAGGAAGACGTGGGTTTCCTTCCTGGATGGAAAGGATGAGTGTTTTGATACTTAAATGGCATGGATTTCTGATACACAGACTGAGAGTAGCAGGAAGTTAAAGGTGCTTTGCGCCAATGATGGAGGAGAGTACCTCTCCAACAAATTTTGCAACTTCCTCAAGCAATGCGGGATCAGGGACTAGGTCACCCCACCTAGAACACCGAAGTTAAATGGCGTGGCTGAATGCACAGACTGCACACTCATGGAGCATGTTTGCAACGTGCTCCAAGACGCGGAGCTCCCACCAACCTTTTTGGCAGAAGTAGTCAACACCATCATGTACCTTTAAAGCCGGAGCCCTATGCATGCCGTGCCACTGATGACACCGGAGGAGGAGTGGACGGGGCACAAGCCATTAGTGATGCACCTGAAATTTCTGGTATGCTACATTCGTACGGATGCCTGCCAGTATTTGTAATTGGCTGGACACTAAGTTAGTGAACGCAGCCTTCCTTGGCTATGACTCCATAAGGTACCACCTCTATAACCTTTCTGCATGCAAGATTTTCTACAGCCGTGAAGTGGTCTTTCAAGAGGATGTGAAGGACTAGATATGGAGCCCTATGAATGTGGTTCCACTCGCTCTTGCACTTGTAGCAGAAGGTGGCAGTAGAAGATGGCAGTGCAGTTGATGGCTGTAACAGAAGTAATGAAAAGGAGGCAGAAATACAAAGGAGAATGAGCCAGTGGAATCTGATGAGGAGTGAAAAAAGCATGCATAGCAGCTACCAAAAAGGTCTGCAGGCCTCAAAAAAGGTGCAAAAGATATTGGGGAGCAGTTACAGCGGTCTGAGAGGCTCGTGAAGAGCCAGACTCAGCAAAGGGAGCAGCTGAACCTGTGCACCACTCCACTACCAATACAGACCTTGGACCTTTGCTGAAGCCATGCGCAGCACCAAGGCGGAAGATTGGCGTGTTGCAGCAAACAAAGAATCTTTTGCACTCATGAAGAACAACTCCTGGACCCTCGAGGAAGCTCCACGTGGTAGCCGGGTGATTGGATGCTGTTGGAAGCATCGTGTGGATGATTTAATGAAGTTCAAAAGCAGGGCTGGCTGCAACGGGATATGCACAGACTGAAAGTGTGGATTGCAATGAAATGTTTTCACCTGTCGTAAAGCTTCCATCAATCCAATCAATCCTCTCTCTTGCTACTGCTGTAGCCTGGGAGGGACTCCAAATGTATGTAACATGTGCATTTGTGAATGATGACCAAAGAGGATGATGTGTACAAGGAGTAGCTGGAGGGTTACATGGTGAAGGGAAAGGAGGATTTGGTGATTTTTTTTAAGGCCCTCTACGGCCGAAAGCAAGCACCACAAGTATGGTACCACAAGATTGATGAGCAGCTGGCTGCCCTTGGATTTTTCCGTAATGAAGCTGGCCATGCAGTCTATGGGTTCATGCAAGAGGTAAGCCAGGTTATCGTCTTCCTCCACATTGATGATCTGCTCATCGCCTCGGAATCCAAGTCTATTTTGGACGATGTTAAGCAGTCCCTTGCTACCAGGTTTCATATGAAAGATACGGAAGAGCTCGGTTAATTTCTTGGCATTCAGATCAAATGCAGCCGGCAGCAGCAGACTTTGGAACTGTCGCAGAGCACATACATGAGTGACAAGATCAAGCGCTTCAAGGTATCAAGGTATCAAGGTTCTCAGAACATCAATGCCATCTGTTCAGATATTGGAGGTGTTGGCTCAGCTCCTAACAATGTCAACCTGCTCCTGAAACTCCATTAAACTGAGAAACTTGGACAGTTTCTTCGTCTTCTATGCTTTTAAAACCACTTGTCTCTCAGGTTACTCTGCAGGTATGTTTACATTTATCCTCATGCAGGATTTTTGCTTAGCCATGTTCCCCATTTGTGTGCATTCCCAAGACCAAATTCAGTCGTCTGCCAGCATTTAGGATTTGACCATGGTGGTGGACAGCATTTAGGACTGGAATGTAGAACACCAACTTTATCCAAATGTGGTTAGTCTTTGGAGTATGTTCCATACTGAGTTTGGATCCAACAATTGGATTAATCAAAATACCCGTATGAATGACACTTCAGTTGTCCCTGACACGCATACATGCAAATTTCATTCCAAGTTGTTTGTCCACATGATCCCTTCACATGCTTACGCAATAGTCACATGACTTGTATCTTTTTCTTTTTTTCATCTGGTACATTCCCTAGTCAATGGCTAGTTCTAGCCTACTGAATTATGCTCCACAGGGTTTTCTAGCAACCAGTAGGATTGCTGGATTTACACCAGTGGAATAAGGTGGTCAACTCATCAGTGCAATCTGTTCAGATGCTTTCTTGTGAAACAATTCTATAGTTTAGCTTTAGGAGCTGGGTGGATTAGACATCCCAACTTCACTACTAAATGATGTGCAGTGGTTGATGATTTTTTCCTCATGATAGGAATGGGGACGTTAGAAGGAGGCCAGGGCTCATGTACAACTGTGGAATATCTGTTGTGGTGGCCCAGGGAGCGCAAGGGTGCCTTAAGGATGGCAAAGTTGAATTTTCCTCAGCAAACAAGAGGGAAGAAAAAACCCAGGTATCATTTGATGATAAATAACATAGTCCAAGAATATGCACACCTCTTAGTCTCAATGAATTTTGGTTTACCACCATCTTCTTGATTTTTTTTTCATTGAATTCAAGTCCCCCCCCTCTCCCCCCCCCCCCCCCCTATTTTGGGATCACCATTTCTTTGTGATCATGATCTTGCACAACATGCCATGTGACTCTGCAGTGGCCACAAACCGACTCACCTGCCCAACCGCATGCGCTATATCTGATCGGGTGGCAACCATGGCATACATAAGACTGCCCATTTCAGACTGATGGAATGCCCATCATTTCAGTTTTCTCAAATTTGTTAGATGGGGACATTGAGGTGGAGAGCTTGCAATATGATATCATGGGTGTGCTGGAAGGCTTGTAATGTTCCAAGTTGTAATTCTTGAGGATGGAATCGATGTGTTGTTCGTGTTTCATGCTGATGGTACCTGCTGATTTGTTAAACTTGATGGCAATTCCAAGGTAGTATGCATGAGGAACCATGTCTTTCATCTTGAATCTGCTACTCAGTTTCCTCTTGAGAACATCCAGTTTAAGAAGAGAAGAGAATCAGGTCATTAATGTACATGAAAACAATATAGTCCCTTTGTTTCTCTTGTGAACGTACATGAATTGTCACTATACATGTAGGAGTCCTTGGACATGAATGTATCCATCTTTCTATACTGATGTCTCATGGCTTGTTTTAGCGCATAGAGTTCTTGCACCAATTTGCACACCTTGGCCTCCGGGGCATCAACCCCCTCTGGAACCTCCAGGAGCACCTCATTATCAAGCTTGCCATATAGAAAATCTATCATGACATCTATCTGGTGCAAGTCCATGTTCTTGTCATCAACAATGGTGAGCGTTGACCAAAGGGAGGCAGAAAACACCACAGAAGAAACAGGGCATTGGGGGAACCCCTTTGCCACCATTCAAGCATTACACTTTTCTATCTTGCTTTCCGGTTTCCATTTAACTTTCAGAACCAACATCAGCCCCGGCAGGTCTTTCCACCAGTATCCATGTCCCATTCTCCTCAATGGAGCTAAGTTCATTATGTACAGCTTCATTACGCTCAACTTTGTCAGGCGGATTGAGTGCCTTTGCAACAGATACTGGCTCCTCTTGAACAAGTAACAAATTTTTGAAGCTTTTCCAGTCACCCGTACCGGCATTGTGATGTTGCCGATGTACATTAAGACGTGAACAGATCCTTGGAATATCTGAATGTTACTTCTCATATGGAGGCTGAAGGTATGCAGGCTGGTCAGCTACGTTGGACTCAAAGTCTCATTCATCTGAGTGATCTTCATCAGCTCCTCCCCATGTTGCACTGCCTAGCCCATGCATGTGCCAATATGCTGGTGCTTTGTCTACATCCTCAAGGAGGGCAAGCTACTCTGTCAGGATGGAATCCGCGGGATGCGGTCCCGACGTTGGTCTGATAAACTCTACTGTTTACGTCTTCTGTTTTGGGCGAATCTGAGACTGAGCGTGAGCTTTCTGGTCGCCTCACGCTATGTGAGCAGGCATTAAGAGACAGTCACTTTTGCGAAGGGAATAACGTGATTGTGCATTAGTTTTTTTACATGGACATGATCACAACATTTATATGGCTAGTCATGAGCTTTCCAACGCACCAAACCTGCCAAGCATAGCCCAAGTTACGTTTGCCGAAGCGCAGGTCTCACCCACCACAGAGGCCTAACGCCTCCAGTCTCAGTGGTGCCTTCCTTCACGTGCGAAGCACCTTTCCCAAGGCGCAGGTCCCATTGCACATGGTGTGGGGGTCCCCTGCACTGTTTCCACGCACCCTCCCCACTTTTGGGTCGAGTTTGGTGATGGGGTGTGGCGAGGTTCAAAACCTATCCGTGGACCTGCAGTCAGAATTTTGATGAAGTCCCCGTCTAACAAAACGTACTACTGAGTTTCGGACGCAGAGCCATGTTTTTGGCGAAGTCCCTCAGTAACAACCTGCACTACTAGATCCGGTGGATGATCCACCGGATCAGGTGGATCATCCACCGGAAGCCTCCGCAGGCCTATCGGAGCAATTTCTCCAGATGGCACTTTTGTTACTCGGTCCGGTCGATTATCGACCGGATTTCGAGTCGCAGCCGGCTCCCAGAGCCGCTGCGCATACCCCAACTTTGGAAGGCCATATCTCCCTCGATACTTGTCCAATTCTGGCGAAACAACTTCAACCGGATTCAGCAACTTGTCAAATTAAAGGGGAAAACATTTGTTTTAGGATCCGAGCAATCTTAGAGTCACCAGATCCGCTGGCGCGGAGTTTCTACTTTCTGGCGGCTCGTCGGCACCTCCCGGCGCCGCACTTGGGCATGCGGAGGGGCAATTTTTCAGCATTCTCCCCCTTGCACCTGCCATGCCCGCTGCTCCTTCTTGCTCTCACTCATCTTCCGCTACGCCCTCTAGCCCGTCATAGCTGGTCATCCCAAGTCCGGCCACGCTCATCGCGTGCCGGTCCGCGGGTAGCACTTTGGTCAAGCAATCCGCAAGCATGTTGTGCGTGCTGCAATGGTGCAGCACCACCTGCCCGTTCTTGACCATGTTCCGTGTGTAGTGGTAACGCACGTTGATGTGCTTCGTCCTCCTGTGCTGCGTCGGGTTGTTGGTCAATGAGATGGAGCCAATGTTGTCCTCTTGCACCACCATTGGCTCCAGCTGCGGCACGCCCAGCTCCCCCAGCAACCTGCGGAGCCACAACGTCTTCTTGACCGCCTCGGCCAGCATGATGTAGTCTGCTTCTGCTGTGGAGGTGGCGACGCAGTCTTACTTCCTGCTGCACCACGAGACCGCTGCTCTAGCAAGGAAGAACACGTAGCCGGATGTGGACTTCCGCTTGTCCACTTCTCCAGCATAGTCTGCATCCGTGTAGCAGACCAGACACGAGGGGTCCTCCCGCCCCTTGCCGTCAAACCTCCGGCGCACGTGCCGCGTCGCCTGTAGGTAGTGGAGGATGCGCTTGACTGCGTGCTAGTGTAGTGGCCCTGGATCGGTCACGTACCTGCTCACTTGGCCCACCGTGTAGACCAGGTCCGGTCGAGTCGCCACCATGGCATACATGAGGCTGCCCACCGCCAATTGGTAGGGCACCCCTGCCATATCCTCCCGCTCTTCTTTTGTTTGCGGCGCCATTGTCGCACTTAGTTCACACGTCGTGGAGACCGGACTGCACATCGGTTTGCAGTCCTCCATGCCGTATCGCTTCAACACATTGGCCACGTATTTGGCCTGCCCCAGCTCAAGTGTGCGCACCCTCTGGTTTCGCGTAATGCTCACCCCGAGGTAGAACTCCAGCTCCCCCATGTCCTACATCTAGAATCTACTGCTCATCTGCTCTTTCAGCTACTATAGGCTTGGCAGGTCTGAGGAGCACAAGATTAGATCATCCACGTAGAGTGCGACAATCTGATGGAGCTTCTTGCTATGCCGCACGTACACGCTGTGATCCGCCTCACAACGCTTGAAGCCCAGTTGTGCCATTAAGCTGTCCATCTGTTGGTACCAGCATTGGGGTGATTGTTTTAGCCCGTAGGACTTCCGCACCTTCCACACCTTGCCCTCCGGTGCCTCCACCCCCTCCGGCACCTCCATGAAGATTTCTTTGTCAATGATGCCATTGAGGAAGGACGTCTTTACGTCCATCTGGTGGAGCTCCATGTCCTTTGCGCCTGCCACCGCAAGGATCGCCCGGATGCTTGTGAACTTGGCGACGGGGAGGAACGTCTCATCGTTGTGCTCGCCCTTACGCAGTGTGTATCCCTTCGCCACGAGCCGCGCCTTGTACTTGTCGACCACACCTATCTTTGTGAACTTGGTCTTGAAGACCCACTTGGAGCCAATGACCTTGGCGTCTTTCAGGCTGTCAACTAGCTGCCACGTGTCGTTTTCAGCAATGGATGCCAACTGTGACTTGATGGCGGCGTCCCACTGCTTCCCCTTGGGCCGCGCAAGTGCCTCTTGTACGACCGTCAGCTCCATTGATGCAGCAAGCATGCACCACGTCATGCCGATCCATCGGCCGGTGCCTGCGTCGAAACGCTTCCCCGCTCTCCGCTGCCTCCCGTTGCGGCGCGACAGTTTTGGTGGCGTCTCGTCGCTGTGCTGCGATCCTTCCAACTCAGCTCGCTCCGGTGAATCATCGACCGGACGGCTCCCCGAGGATCCCTCCTACTCCACTGAGCCATCAACCGGACGAGCGGCGCGTCCGGAGTATTTTTCTCTGATGCCCGATGTGAACTCCGCCGCGAATGTGCGCTTTGCCACTCATGGTGCCTCCTTCGACGGATCATTCCGCCGGATCTCCAGCCCTGCTGCATCGTCGTCGGAGTCCTCCGCGTTGGCTGCTGCACCTGCTACACCGCCGCGCTCCGACGCCGCATCATCGACCTCCGCGTCCGCCGGCTCCTCCTTGTAGTCAAGGAGCTGGAACCACTCCCCCTGTTTTGGAGTGTTCTTGATGCTCATGTCGTTGCTGCTGTTGCTAAAGCTTTGCTGCTCGTCGAAATCGACGTCACGGCTGCTGATGATCTCTTGCATGCGCGGGTCCCAGAGCCAATATGCCTTTTGCGCGCTCTCGTAGCCAAGGAACAAGCACGGCTTTGCTCGCGGTTCCAGCTTGCTGGCACATCGTTGCGCTGCCTGCACCATGCCGCATGCGTCTTGCACCCGAACACCTTCAGGTGCGCCACGTTTGGCTTGCGCCCGCTCCAAACCTCGTGCGGCGTCTTCCAGCCGCCCTAGCCCTTCAGCACTGATGTTGGGATGAGGTTGATGGTATAGCTTGCTGTACGCACAGCCTCCATCCAGAACCCTCGTGGCAACCCCGCATCCACAAGCATGGTCTGCACCATGTTGAGCAACGTCTGGTTTGCCCGCTCTGCCACTTCGTTGGATTGTGGCGAGTATGGCTTAGTGGGTTCCCACTTGATGCCCTGCTGCTTCATCCACCCACTACAGCCCACGTACTCTGCGTTATTATCGTTGCGTAGCGCTCTGACCTTCCAGCCAGTCTGCCTCTCCACTGCTGCGATGTACTCCTTCAGCCGGTCCAGGACCTCGCCTTTCTGTTTCATGAAGTACACATAGATTTTTTTGCTGCAGTCGTCAATGAAGGTGACGAAGTATCTCAAGCCGCTGTTTGACGGCATTTTGAACGGTCCGCACACGTCGCTGTGCACGACCTCCACCAGGTCCTTCGCGCGAGCTTTGTTCTCGTTGAACGGCTTGCACCGCGCCTTGCCCAAAATGCAAGGCTCGCACTTTTTGTGTGCTTTTGCATCTGTTGCTGCGTCTGCACCGTTGATGACAAGATCGCGCACCATGTCAGCTTCGCCATCTCCTTAACGGTTGCGGGCGCCGAATGCCCCAACCGTTGGTGCCAGAGCTCCAGATCAGGGATTCCTCCCTTGGACATGTTGACGATGCGCTCCTGCGAGTCCGCTGCCTCCGATGCCGCGGGGACCACCTTGGTCTCCACAATGTAGAGACTGCCCTCGCGCTTTGCCTCCAGCACGACCTCGTTGTCGCCGTCAATGCGCACCACTGCGCCTTTCCTGCGGAAGAGCACCTCATACCCCTTGTCCATCAAGCGGCTGACACTTAGGATGTCAGCTAGGCCAGGGAGGTGCCGCACATCAAGAATTGTGCACAGCTCTTTCTTACCGCCCACCACGACTTCGACCTCCACGTCGCCTTGGTTGGCCGCCGGCTCGACTTTGCCGTTCGCGACCACCATTGCCTTGGAGGACTTCTCGTAGGTGACGAGCCCCACCTTCTCAACTTGGGTGTGCTCCTCGGCCCCAGAATCCAGGCACCGCCTGTTGGCCTTCTTGAGGAAGTGGTTTTTGTTGCAGTTGAGGAGCAACCTGCCCTTTCTATTTTTTCCGCCGGTCTTTGCCTCCTCCGGGCACTCACGGGCCCAATGGCCCTCCTTGGCGCAGTTGTGGCACGCACCTTTCTTGGCGCCCTTCTTGCCGCCGCCCTTTCCGCTGCTTCCTCGGCCCACTCTTCCGCCACCACGCGTTTTGGTGACGAGAGCCGATGAGGACGGCGAGGACTCCCCGCAGCTCCGGCGCTACGCCTCGTTGTGGATGTACTCTACGACCGCCCCATAGGTGAGCTTGTCCTCCGACCATCCTCCAAGAACGGTGATGAGAGGACCCCAACTGTCAGGTAGGGCCATGAGGAGGGCCATTGCCTACAGCTGCGTTTTGATCTTCTAGCCCACGTCATTGCATTGCGAGGCGAGCAACTCGATCTGCTGCATGGCAGAGATGACATCATCTCCCTCCTCGATTCTCACCGTGAGGAGTCGCTTCATCGCAAAGATTTTTTTCGCGAGCGACTTGGATTGGTGGATGGCGCAGAGCTTTTGTCGAGCTTTGGCTGCCATCTTGCAGCCTTGGAAGTAGCCCCACTGCGACTCGGCTGTCCCAGACACCAGGAGCATGAGCGCCTCCGTGTTCTTCTTTTCGAAGGCCTTCTTCTCCGCGTCTACAGCAGTCGCCTCTACGAGCACCTCCTTTCCCAACATGACATCCAGCAGCCCCTCATGCGAGAGGTGCAGCTCAAACTGCCACCTCCATAGCCTGAATCCTGGGCCGGCCGCATACTTCTGAATGGGCTGTGTCTCCTTTTGTGCCATGTGCGCAGCTGCTACTCCGACGGGTTCTCATAACTTCACGGCGACGTCCAAGATGACGATCCCGTGCGTTGCGGAAGACGTGAACGATGCAGGCTATCAGACCTGTGGGCTCATAACCCTTTTTCAGGATGGAATCAGCGGGATGCAGTCTTGACGTTGGTCTGATAGACTCTACTGGTTTACATCTTCTGTTTTGGGCGAATCTGAGACTGAGCGTGAGCGTATTGGTCGTCTCACGCTATGTGAGCAGACATTTAGAGACAGTCACTTTTGCGAAGGGAATAACATGATTGTGCATTAGTTTTTGTACATAGACGTAATCGCATAATTTATATGGCTAGTCATGAGCTTTCCAACGCACCAAACCGCATGCGATTCGGCCATGCGTAGCCCAAGTTATGTTTGCCGAAGCGCAGGTCTCACCCACCACAGAGGCCTGACGCCGCCACTCTCAGTGGCGCCTTCCTTCACGTGCAAAGCGCCTTTCCCAAGGCGCAGGTCCCATTGCACATGGTTTAGGGGTCCCCTCCACTGTTTCCACGTACCCTCCCCACTTTTGGGTCGAGTTTGGTGATGGGGTGTGGCGAGGTTCAAAACCTGTTCGTGGACCTGCAATCAGAATTTTGACGAAGTCCCCGACTAACAAAACGTACTATTGAGTTTTGGACGCCGAGCCATGTTTTTGGCTAGGTCCCTCAATAACAACCTGCACTACTAGATCCGGTGGATGATCCACTGGATCAGGTGGATCATCCACCGGACGCCTTGGCAGGCCTATCGGAGCAATTTCTCCAGATGGCATTTTTGTTACTCGGTCCCGTCGATTATCGACCGGATTTCGAGTCGCAGCCGGCTCCCAGAGCCGCTGCGCATATCCCAACTTTGGAAGGCCATATCTCCCTCGATATTTTTCCGATTCTGGCAAAACAACTTCCACCGGATCCAAAACCTCGTGAATTTTAATGAGAAAGCATCTGTTTTAGGAGCCAGGCAATCCTAGAGTCGCCAGATCTGCCGGTGAGGAGTTTCCACTTTCTGGCAGCTCGTCAGTGCCTCCCGGCGCCGCAGTTGGGCATGCCGAGGGGAGTGTTCTTGAGTTCCATAAGCTGTCCCTTAGCCACAGACGTTTCATGCAAATTCATGTCTTTTTTGCGGATGAGCCTTTTGGCTCATTGGTCCCACAGTCTGTAAGCTCTATGGGATGTTTCACAGCCAAACAATATGTAATTATGTGATGTTTGGTTAATCTTTGTAGTTTCATACACTACAGGAAGTGTGCATATAGTCATACATTGATGAGGCTTCCAAGAAGATGATCTTTGACTCGAAAGGTTCATGCTTGTAATGGTGGATCAATTTATCCCTAGCTGTGCAACTACCGTATCTTTATCCATCGTCTTACTCCAGCTTCCTCTCACTCAAAGATCACCTGTCTCATCCTTATGCTTGCTTGACAAGACTCTGATGAAGATTCCATTTTTCTTCACTGATGTAAAATCGTCTGCCACTACAAATCTGCGTCCGATGTTGATGACCAAACCAACTGAGCATTCCGCAAAAAAAATTTATCATGTTGCATTCTGTCATCAAAGAGTTTTTTTGGTTCAATAACATCAAATCGACAAATCGTCATTCATGTTTGTTCACACTTCTATTCAGCCAGTACCACTCATCAGAACAGTTTACTTGTGTTGGAAAACTGCACATGGACAGTTTGTTCTCGCGCAAATGGTTCCCCCCATCCTCCAGAAACCTTTGGATCTCGATGTCGCCGTATTCACTATTGTATCATTTATGCAAGCGTGCATACATTGTCCTGTCTGAAAATCACACAGAGTACAAGATGTGAACATTGATTCTTAGTAAAAAAACCATTCACTTGTCAATCTTGGGCAGAAATGCCCAGGACTGACAATTGGAAGCAACACTAAGTATGCATAATGTCTCAACCTTCTGATGAGATTTTCACTGTCCATTCGATTGGATGCTTGAATGTTCAAGGGAAACGACCCCTTCTGTGCTTTAAGTGGGATGATTCAATGCATAGATGTTTTAAAGTGGTAGAACAATCAAAACATGCCCTCAACTTTTCATCCTGTGTGTCAGGGTATAGTACCACGTGGGTTATTGAGAACTTTGTCCATGGGTTCACTTTAAATTTTCCTCATCCGTGGACATGTGTACAAAAATTTATCAGTTCTCTGAGGAAGAAAAAAGCCATGACATCAATGTAGTCACATGTATGTCTTACATCGCAGACATAGATTCATTTCAGTTAAGGAAACTTTGATTCTGGATTCCATGTTAAGAAATTTTTGCAAGGTATTCTAAACATCCTCCTCACAATTCCACATGCTTTCCAGTTTCATTAGTTTATTTCCTGGAAACATCCTCTCCATGTGATTCCATGTTGTTCACATGTTTGAGATTGTATGGATCAGGGGTGACTGGTTGTAAAGGACTTCTGCGCTCTTGTATCCAGCTTTTCAGAGCCCTTACCAACTTGGAAACTGGAGAAGCCGGAACAACTCAACACCTTCAGATGGGATGCGTCTGGATTCTTGCCTGACCATGCTTCTTGCAGTGTCTACAGCTGCTGTATCTATTGCTTCTTGCCTCTACTTTGCAGAGCTGCTACAAGTTCACAAGTTAGAAAGTGGTAGATGGTCCGTCAGCACAGAACCAAGGAGGCCGCTTTGCATCAAAGAGCATGCATCTTTTCATTCCAAAGAGGGTCTGGGTCCGTTTCTCCAAGGTGAGTTGGGGGTGGTTTTCTGGTGTTCAATTCCTTGTATCTTGAGCCACTGTTAGCAGAATTCATACTCTCCTCATTATTCATCTTGAACGCCTTCACCTTTTTACCACTTTTTCTGCTCAACCATAGCAACAAAGGATTGCGTAACTTCCTTTTCCTTAAGATTTGTTTCTTGTACAATACATCAAGACCTTGGGGTTGTGACCACCGATGCAGGTAAAAAAAAATCTGTTGCCTCTGTTTAATGATACTGGAAAGGGACCGCACACATCACAGTGGATGAGGTCAAGGGGTGCAAGAGTATGTGTATGTTTGCCCTTGAAAGGTTTCTTCTTGCCCCAAAGGCACGGCTCACACAAGTTCCTGGCTCTTTCTGCCTCATCACCAAGCTCCATCTCACGCACTAGCTCCTTTTTTCTGATGGAAACTGGGGCAGCCCTCAGAGAGGTGATCAGGCTCACTAAGAGCCGCCTAGGCAGGACCAACTGTTTGTGAGAGGGGGTTGCAGGTTGCACAGACAGAAATTACGGAAGTGAATGTAGGTTTGCAGAGAACGCGAATGTCTGAATCGACTCTTGAGTGAGAAATTACATCATCACAGCTTTCTAACAAGCCCTTATATGCCTCATTTGGCTAAGGGAGCACTGAGATCCACTCTGTCAATGCTCACCCTCTAGCACACTCCTAGCCTAGCGGGATGAGCGGCAGTCACCTTGTCACACAAGAGAATTATGTCTCGCATGGCCTGCATGGCTAATAATCGTAGACTGGTCCTTCCTTGAAGTCTCTTGGACTTCCTCCAGCCGTCTTTTCTCCTTGAAGGCCGCTCTCAGCCGTCCTGGCCAATAATCCTGCCGCCTTTTGAGCTCAAAGTGCTCAGGTCGTCACTTGAACCCGACTCATGATCTCCAAACTTTGGAAATCCATATCTCACTCAAACGGACTCCGAATTGAGTTCCGTAAAGTGCACTAGAACCTGTGAAACATCCCCTATGCAACTATCATGCCAGATGATTTTTATCGAGCAACCTATTCTTGTCACTTTCTGGCACTCTCATATCCATCATTCTCCCACTTTGCGAGAATAAAAATCACACAAGTCTGCACTGTCCCCTCAGCTGCTGAAAGCGGTGCGCTGCCAGCAGCTTGGTCAGGAAGTCTGCCAACATCATGCTTGAAGGGCAGAACTTGATCTGCACCACCTGCTTTGCCACGAGCTTGCGGATGAAGTGGTACCGCAGGTCGATGTGCTTGGTGCGGGCGTGAAACTCGGCGTTCTTAGTCAGAGCAATGGCGCTCATGTTGTCATAGTAGATGGTGGTCGCTGTGGTCTGCTGCTGTCCAAGGCTTGCCAGCAGCTCACGCAGCCACACGGCTTCCTTTGCTGCTTCACTCAAGGCGATGTACTCTGCTTCGGTGGAGGAGAGGGCGACGCACTCTTGCTTCTTGCTCCGCCAANGAGCACAAACACAAACCCACTGGTTGACCTCCTTGTGTCCAGGTCACCTCCCCAATCTGCGTCACTGTAGCCGATGAGGATGGGGCTGTTGTTGCCGTTGAAGGTGAGGCAAAGGCTGCTGCTGCTGTCGAGGTAGCGCAGCACGTGCTTGACCGCCTCCCAATGCGGCACGCCCGGATTCGCGCAAAACTTGCTTAACACTCCCACTGCTTGGCTGATGTCGAGGCGCGTGCCGACTGCTGCATACATGAGGCTTCCAACCGCTGCTTGGTACGGAACTGCTTCCATGCAGCTGCTCTCTTGCATGCCACGGGGAGTCTGCGTCATGCTCAGCTTCGCTCCCACTTCCAGTGGTGTTGTTGCTTTGCGCGCTCCTGCCATGTTGAAGCGCTTGACAATGTCGCTCACGTACGTGCTCTGCGACAACTCCAAAGTCTGCTGCTGCCTTTCGCGCTTGACCTGAAGGCCACGGTAGTAACTGAGCTCTCCCATGTCTTTCATGTCAAACCTGGCAGCAAGGGACTGCTTCACATCGTCCAAAAGAGACTTGGAGTCAGATGCAATGAGCAGATCATCAACATAGAGCAAGATGATGACCTGGCTTGCCTCTTGAGTGCGCCCATAGACTGCATGAGCAGCTTCACTACGCCCAAAGCCAAGGCCAGCCAGCTGCTCATCCATCTTGTGGTACCATGCTCGTGGTGCTTGCTTCAGGCCGTAGAGGGCCTTCACAAGCTTGCACACCAAATCCGCCTNTCCATGTACACATCCTCCTCGAGGTCACCATTCAGAAATGCACAAGTCACATCCATTTGGTGCACCTCCCAGTCCATAGCAGCAGCAAGAGCGAGGATCGCTCGGATGGATGGGAACTTTGCGACAGGTGCAAATGTCTCATTGTAATCCACACCCTCAGTCTGCGCATACCCCTTTGCAACCAGCCGTGCTTTGTACCTGAGCACCTTACCATCCGCACCACGCTTGCGCCTGAAGATCCACCGGCATCCGATCACCCGGCTGCCGCGTGGAGCCTCCTCGAGAGTCCAGGTGCCGTTCTTCATGAGCGCACCATACTCCTCATCTGCTGCGGCACGCCAATCTGCCGCCTCGGCGCTGGGCATGGCTTCAGCGAATGTGACTGGGTCATCGGTGACTGAGGAAAAGAAGCTCAAGGTCAGACGACTCCGTTGGTGGTGGAACAGTGCACAGGTTCACCAGCTCCTCCAGTGGCCTCTGTTTGTTTGCGAGGCGCTCGGATCGCCTCAGCGGCTCCCCACTGTCCTTTGCACCTTTGTTGAGGCGTTCAGACCGTCGTGGCAGCTGTTGTGCGTTGCTTTGCTGCTCTTCCTCATCAGATTTTGCTGCCGGCTCCCTCTCTTTCTCAGCTCCCTCCACCTCCTTGTTGTTTCCACTGTCACCGCCATCTTCTGCACCGCCCTCTTCTGCTACCGGTACTTCTCCCACTTCTGGTACAAGTGCGGGAGCAAGCGGAACTGCCGACATAGGGCTCCAAGTCCAGCCCTTCACTTCCTCTTGGAAGACCACGTCACGGCTGTGGATGATCTTGCGTGCGGCGAGGTTGTAGAGGCGGTATCCCATTGTGTCGTAGCCGAGGAAGGCAGCCTTCACCGACTTTGCGTCCAGCTTGTTACGGCTACCGGCAGGCACGTGTACGAATGCGCCACACCCAAAGATTTTCAGGTGTGTCACTGTTGGCTTGCGTCCCGTCCACGCCTCCTCCAGTGTCATCAGTGGCACGGCGCGCGTAGGGCTCCGGTTTTTCAGGTACATGGCGGTATTGACCGCTTCCGCCCAGAAGGTTGGCGGGAGCCCCGCGACTTGGAGCATGCTGCGAACACGCTCCATGAGCGTGCGGTTTGCGCGCTCAGCCACGCCGTTCAGCTGCGGTGTTCCAGGTGGGGTGACCTCGTGCTTGATCCCGCGACGCTTGAGGAAGGTGCAGAAGTCATTGGAGAGATACTCTCCTCCACCATCGGTGCAAAGCACCTTCAACTGCCTGCCACTCTCATTCTGTGCAGTAGCAATCCACACCTTGAAAGCATCAAAGCACTCATCCTTTCTAGCCAGGAACAACACCCACGTCTTCCTCGACTTGTCATCAATGAACGTGACAAAGTACAACTTGCCGGACAAGGACTGTTATGGCATGGGACCGCACAAATCAGGGTAAACGAGTGAGAGAAGCTCAGTCGCGCCCTTCCCTTCCCCCATGAAAGGAGAGCGGGCTTGCTTCCCTTCAATGCAGCTCTCACAAGCCGATGCACCAGGCTGCTTCACCCCCTTAAGCTCCAGGCCACGGACCATCTGCTGCATGGAGATGATGGCGCCAAAGCCGAGGTGACTGAGCCGGCGGTGCCACAGGCCGATGTCGTGTTTTCCCTCTCTCACCGCCAACGCTGAGTTGGCTTCCTTCTCCGATGCCACGTAGAGGCAGTAAAGACCGTCCTCCTTGTCCGCTTTTGCAAGCACACGCCCCGCACTTGCAGAGATGGTGCAGCCACCATTCTCAAAGCGAACCTGCATGCCTTCGGAGATGAGAGATGAGACAGAGAGGAGGTTAGCTGCCAGCCCCGGAACATGGAGCACCCCCTTCACACGACGTTCCACGTGCTTGCCCTCAACAGAAGCACAAAACACAATCTCACCCTCCCCAACCGCCATTTGCACATGGTTGTCCCCAATGTACACCCGACAAGGCTCAATGACGGTGTAGACAACGAACCACTCCCTGCGACACGTCATGTGCCGCGTGGCTCCCGAGTCGATGATCCAGAACAGGGCGGTGTTGTCGGAGACGTGCAGGACCCGGATGGTTGTCACGAATCCACTCTCCCAATCTGCGGTGTTCGCGGAAGCGTCCGACTGTTTTCCCGCTCCCACTCCAGCCACAAGGTCCGCCTTCTTCTTCCGGGATTCGCGCGCCCAATGGCCTGGCTTCTTGCAGTAGTGGCAGTTCCCTTTCTTCTTTCCTCCTCCGCCGTTGGTCCTGGTTGATGTAGCACCGCCCCAATGACCAAAGTTGGTGATGAGAGCGACGTCCAGTCTGCTTCCGCCCTCCTCTCCCTTGCGCCGCTCCTCCTCAAACAGCAAGCTCTCCTCCACATCATTGAGAGAGCGCTTGTCGCTGCGCTGGTCCAGGGCAACAATGAGAGGAGTGTAGCTGCTAGGAAGGCCATAAAGGATGGTTAGCATGAGCACACGCTCCTTGACAGGGTCCTCAATCGCAGTAAGCTGGTCACAGAGAGACTTCACCATGTTGATGTAGTCAATCATGGATCCGGACTCATCCATCTTCACAGTGTGAAAGCGACAACGCAGCTGCATATTCATGAGGATTGACTTGGAAGCATAAGTGGACTCAAGCTTTTTCCAAAACTCCTTTGGCGTGAGGATGCCACGGACGAGGAGTTGCTGCCGTTCGGCGAGGTGGAGGTAGATGGTGGCGAGGGCGCGGTCACGCTTCTCGCGGTAGGT